>MCJB01000914.1:42570-72318 GCA_002018475.1 Nicotiana obtusifolia | reverse complement strand
CCCCCCCCCCCCCCTTAAATGACATTTTTGACCTGATTTTATAATGGTTGAAACTCATCGTGTTTTATAAGATCAAAACCTTAGTTGAAATATGTATTTGTAAAGTTCTACATGCATTATTATCTGTCCTTCATGATTTCATGCTTCTGTGCACTATCTTGAAACTGCACCCAGACCTCTCTTTCCCTTTAATCTGAATTTAACCTAATCTATGAACCCTAAGGGAAACTTCTTATTGCTACTACTTGGATACAATAGTTTGCCTATTTCATAATGAGATTAACACTCTTGTAAAGAAGTGGTTCTGTCATCAATTATAAGGTTAAGTAAGACAGAAAGTATCCTGTTAAGCATTCTTAGGAGTTCCATTTGAATCTATAAACTTGTAGTCATGTTAAAAGCTTTGATTGTATTCTAATATCTCTAATAGCACCTGCAAAGGTTCTAAATATGACTATTTGTCTGAACCTTTGTTGATACTTTCAAAACTTTCAAATAGAATTGTTAACCTATGTGTGCTAAACCTGAGTTAAGCCAATCTGTGACTAGTTTGTTAAGGCAAAGACATATGTATCCATAAACTGTTGCAAATCTTAACTGTGTGCTCTTTATCTATCCTTAAGGTACTTGATCTCAAGTATTTGGTTCCTCAACAGTAGTATGCTAATACCACTGCCTTTATATGTGTTTGAAGCCTATCTCTTTTGACCTATTTAATGTGTTGACTACCCATTTAGTTTGGAAATATGGTTGTTATAATACAGATAAGTTGTCTTGTAGCCTTATTGTATTCTATTTGGCCCTCTTGAGAAAGGTATACACTTCTGTGGTGTGGTATTGCTATGATAATTGGTTTACATTGAAAGAGCCTCATTGGCACTGAAACCTATAGGGAAAAATGAGTCGTTAGTGGCTAGGGGTATTTGGGAGTAGACTTTAACTCTTGGTTAGGCTGCTCTCCCCGGCACAAGCATTGCCCTGGGCCTTGAGACCCTTGGGAACTTTGAAGTGTCGGAGAATTCAAAAGGGGGCTTTGACCTTGAGTGGATCTCTACTCTTAGCATTAAATTAATTGACACTCATTATTCTCTTTGGGTTTAGTGTTTAATGAAAAAGAAATATTTTCTGTGTAAATTATTTACCATATATAATTGCCACATTAGTATAACCTCTCATAATATTTGAGTATTGTTAGTGTTATATTTTGCTCAAGTCATTTACTTTTCATGCATGGTTGAATATACAGAATGTGTGTCTAATGTCTTTCTCTTTTCTTTTGAACACGTACAATTGTTTGGGCCTACTGAGTTCTTAATGAACTCAGGCCTAAGTCCGGCATTGTTGTATTTTGGAAGTTTGAAATTTGTCGTTGCCCGTTATTGCTATTGCTTGGCCTGTCTCTTTGAGGCCCAAAAACTAGAGTCAAATCCTCTCCTTTTACTCCTTTACTGTTACTGCTTCTCTACCTTAGATTTACTGGCTCATTACTTTTGATGCACTCTTGTTGTTTCATCTCACACATTTATGCAACAATGATCTTATTGAATTGAATGATTTACTTTATAACTTAAATCATGTGAAGAACTTAGGCAACTCTTAAGAACATGGGATTAGAAGAAATACTAGTTTGTAACTAATCCTCAATTCGCTAATCATAAGCTGTTTATACAATTAATCTTCTGTGTTTTTGCTAACCCTTCTTAAAGATTTTGAAGCCCAAAAGCTTAGCAAGAGACGACAGTCCCTCTTTCAAGAGAAAACTAGAATTGAACCGCAAGTTCGGCCTTCTAATCAAAAAATCAATCCTTTTTGAAAAGCCAAGGTGTTGTCGTTCAATTAAAGATTTTCAAACAATTTCCTCATGTCTAAGATCTAAGAAGCCAAGGTTGTCATGATCCCAATTTTCCCTCCATATGATGTCGTGATGGCACCTAGTCTCTACGACCAGGTAAGCCTAACAATTAATAATAACTGAACAGATATAATTAACAAGTTAGTAAAAAGAACTGAATAACTGATAAAAAAAACTTCCGAAATAGAATCGTAAAATACACACCCCAAAACCGGTGGAACTGAGTCATAAGGTCTATAGAATAATTCTAGGATATCTAATATATCACTATCTGAAAGAAATACAACAGGAAGTAAAATAAGGAAGGTGACTCCGAGGCCTACGGGCGTGGAGCAGGTATACCTTGATGTCTCCCAAGCAGCAGCTACTAACAACCTCTAACGACCTGCACAAGCAAACGTACCTGGATCTACACAAAAAGATATGCAGAAGCATAGTATGAGAATACCACAACGGTACCCAGTAAGTATCGAGTCTAACTCAGAGTAGTGACGAGGCCAGGTCAAGACACAACTACGATATAAATAAACAGTATAAAAATGTAATACTGATATGTAATGGAAAGTAGAGAAATAGCTGATATGAAACAAGATAACAGCATGAACTAGTATCGAAAATCGACTGTAGAAATGGCATAAAAGAAGCAACTAAAGGGGCTAATATGATCCTGTATGACAACAACTGATAGAATGATTCCCCACCAAAACACTTTGCAACATAAAATAAACAACAAGAATCACATCGGGGTAGCTCCTCATGTATAATGAAATCAAAATCGAGCTACCACCTCGTATAATCAAGAATCACAACAGAGGTACCGCCTCGTATTCACGTTTCTCAATTTCAATCACATTCTTTCCTTATACCGCCGCGTGAGCCTTACATTTGAAATAGGTTTTGAAAATAGTTTTCCTGAAATAGATACACGCACTTTAGCCACCTTATGACACCGCGTGGCTTCACTTAGTTCCCCTACATGCAACTGGCACATAAGTCCCACCTTATACCGCCGCATGCACATCAACCCCAAGCCTTACATCGCCGCATGCGCGTCAATATCATATCACAATAACAATTCGCACCATAACTGCTCATATATCACAACTTACCAACAGCAACAATACCAATGTTTCCACAACAATAGCCCATGGATCCACCACAACGTATACGAGCATATTAACAACAACAATGGATGAAAAATGCTCAATAAGATAGATGTTTCAACAATAACCAACATCGCCTCATCATAATAACGACCTTCACAACTTCAACACCAAATAACTCAACAGTGAGAGAAATAATGTATAACCACAATATTAGATAATACTAGCTCGCATAAAAGAGATAATATTTAACAATGAGTCTCAAATAATGGAATCAACAAGTAAAGGGATAACATGAACAATTACTTCAAGTAACGAAAATCAATAAGGAAAGAGATAACACGAACAATAAGTTCAAACAATGATAATTAACAATGAAGAAATGGCATGTAATAATAAAAGAGGCAACAAGTTCAACTAAAGCACGAGAGCAATTTAGGAAGTAGGTTGAAGAACATGTAATAAACAAGTCAATCAAGGTATGTAAGGATAGTCTAACACAATTAAGAATAAATTGACAATGAGAATTCAGTACATGATATGGCATTCCAATTAAACCATGGAATTAGTCTAAGTGGCCTAAACCGGTCAAATACCACGTACAACGCGTGTACCCACTCGTCACCTTGCGCACACAGATTTCACGTAGCACAATTGAATTAAACAATACCAACCCTAAGGGATAGTTCCCCCACACGAAGTTAGGCAAGACACTTACCTCAACTAGGCAAATTTAACACTCGGAAATAGCTTTTCCCTTAAAATCCGCCTCCACGCGGCTCAAATCTACCCAAAATCAACTTAATATCATCAAACAATATTAGGATATTCAATTGCAATAGATAAAGCCAAAACGTCACAAAAGTCAACCCGGAGCCCGCACGATCCCGGGTCCAATGGTAGACTTCGCCTACCCATGACCTACGAGTTCATATACGTTGTTAGATTCAAAATCTGAGTCCAAATCGACTCTCAAAATTCATATTCTTATTTTTCAAAAACATGACAAAGTTTCAAAATTTTTCACTTTGATTCACATGATTTTGATGTTAAAATCTAAGATAACTTGATGGAATATGATTAAAAATAGATTAGAATCACTTACCCAAGGTTTGTAGGTGAAAATCCCCTATCCAAATCGCCTTCTACCGAGTCTGGGGTTCAAAAATAAGAGAATGAGTTCAAAAATCCCGTCCCTAAGCTATTTGTCCAGTCGGAGATGTCGCAAATGTTGCAAATGCAAAGAATCCCTCGCAAAAGCGAAGACCTTCCATTTCTGCTGTCATCGCAAATGCAATGAAAATTTCGCAATTGTAAACCTTGGAAATCCGCAAATGCGACAATGTAGATCGCAAATGCGAACCAATTCTTTCCAGGTACTTATCGCAAATGCGAACAATGGGTTAGAAAATACGAACCCAGCTGACTTGGCCTAATTTCGCAATTGCGATCCAAAAACTCGCAAATGCGAGATCTGAGGCACCTGTGCAAAAACCAGAAAACATGAACTCTAACAACACTCTGCTAACCGTCCAAAACTCACCCGAGCTCTCCGGGCACCAAACCGAACATCAATACAAGTCTAGAAACATCATACGAACTTGCTAGTGCGATCAAAACACAAATATCACATCTAAAACTACGAATTGAACTCTAAAACGCATGAATGTCAAATAAGTTTTGAAGAACTTCCAGAATTACAACTAAACATCCGAATCCTATCAAATCAACTCCAAATGACACCAAATTTTGCAGACAAGTTCTAAATACCATAACAAACCTATTCCAAGTCCCAAAATCAAATTCCAAGCTTGATAGCTATATGTCAACCTACGGTCGAACTTTTCAACTTTAAATTGCCAAATTTCGGCAAATCAACACAAATCAACCAACAGACTCCCAATATCAAGTCTCGGCATACGCCCAAGTTCGAAATCACGATACAAAGCTATCGGAGCCATAAAAACATAGTTTTGGGTCGTTTTTATAAAAGTCAATATTTGGTTAGCATTTTCAAATTTAGACTTCTAAGTCAAAAATCAAGGGTCCAAATCAACCTGAAAGCTTCCCGGGTTGTTACATTCTCCCCTGATCAAAATCTAGTGTGAAGCAATAAAAGGGGTAACGGAGCGCAATTATACAAAACGAACGATCAGGTAATTACATTCTCCCCCTCTTAAAACAAACGTTCATCCTCGAACGTGAATAAGAAAATACCTGAAGTGGTGAATAGATGAGGATAACGACTCCACATGTCGTGCTCGTTCTCCCAAGTCGCCTCCTCGATCGGATGACCCCTCCATTGAACCTTCACTGAAGCATATCCTTTGATTTCAACTTCCAGACCTGGTTGTCCAAGATAGCTCCAGGCTCCTCAATATAAGTCAAATCCTCGTCCAGTTGGATTTTGCTGATGTCTAGAACATGAGAAGGAGCACCACAATACTTCCGGAGCATGGAGACATAGAACACCGGATGAACCGCAGATAAACTAGGTGGCAAGGCAAGCTTGTAGGCCACCTCTCCAATCCTCTCAAGGATCTCAAAAGGTCTGATATACCTAGCGCTCAACTTGCCCTTCTTCCCGAACTTCATCACACCCTTCATGGGTGAAACCCAGAGCAAGACTCGCTCTCAAACCATTAATGCAACATTGCAAACCTTCCGATCCACATAACTCTTCTGTATAGATTGGCTTGTACGAAGCCGATCCAAGATCCTCTTGACCTTCTCCAAAGCATCCCGAACCAGATATGTTCCTAATAACTTAGCCTCTCCCGGCTCAAATCACCCAACTGGAGAACGACACCATCTCCAAAAGAGGGCCCTATATGGAGCCATCTGGATACTCGACTGGTAGCTATTATTTTAGGCCAACTCCACAAGTGGCATGAACTGATCCCAAGCATCCCGGATATCCATAATACAGGCGCGAAGCATATCCTCCAATATCTGAATACTGGGCTCGGACTGTCCTTCCGTCTGAGGGTGAAATGTTGTACTCAACTCAACCCGTGTGCCTAGATCATGCTGTACAACCTTCCAAAAACGTGATGTGAAATGCGTACCCCGGTCAGAGATGATGGATACCGGTACGCCATGAAGTCAAACAATCTTGCGGATATAAATCTGAGCCAGCTTCTCTGAAGAATAGGTGGTCACTACCGGAATGAAATGAGCCGACTTGGTCAACTTGTCCACAATCACCTATACCGCATCAAACTTCTTTTGAGTCCGTGGGAGCCCAACAATGAAGTCCATAGTGACACGCTCCCATTTCCACTCAGGAATATCGAGCCGCTGAAGCAAACCACCCAGTCTCTAATGCTCATACTTCACCTGCTAACAAATTAGTATCGAGCTACATACTCCAATATGTCCTTCTTCATCCTCGTCCGCCAATAGTGCTGCCTCAAGTCTTGATACATCTTAGCGGCACCTGGAAGGATGGAGTACCGCGAACTAAGGGCCTCCTGGAGAATCAGCTCATGCAAACCATGCACATTGGGCACACATAACCGGCCCTGCATCTGTAACACACCGTCATCCCCACTAGTAGCCTCCTTGGCATCACGATGCTGAACCGTGTCCTTGAGGAAAAGCAAATGGGGGTCGTCATACTGACGCTCTTTGATACGATCATATAGAGAAGACCGAGAAACCATGCAAGCAAGAACTCGACTGGCTCTGAAGCATCCAATCTAACAAACTTGTTGGCTATGGCCTGAACCTCCAATGCTAATGGCCTCTCTGCTACCGGTAGATATGCTAAACTACCCAAACTCTCCACCTTTCGACTCAAGGCATTAGCCACCACAATGGCCTTCCCGGGATGATACATAATGGTGATATCATAGTCCTTAAGTAACTCTAACCACCTCCGATGCCGCAAGTTAAGATCTTTCTATTTGAACAGATGACCTAGACTCCGGTGGTCGGTAAAGACCTCACAAGGAGCACCGTACATATAATGCCACCAGATTTTCAATGCATGAACAATGGTCGTCAACTCCAAGTTATGAACTGGATAATTCTTCTCATGAGTATTCAGCTATCGAGACGCGTAGGAAATCACCATCAACACCGCGCCAAGGCCAACATGTGACGCATTACAATACACAGTATAAGACCCCGAGCCCGTACACAACACCAACACTGGGGCTAGAGTTAAAGCAGTCTTGAGCTTTTGAAAGCTCGCCTCACACTCCTTCGTCCATCTGAAGGGAGCACCATTATGGGTCAATCTTGTCATAGGTGCAGCAATAAATAAGAAGACCTCTACGAAACGACGATAATACACGGCCAAACCAAGGAAACTCCGGATCTCAATACTTGAAGACGGCTTGGGCCAATTATGCACCGTCTCAATATTCTTCAAATCTACCTTGATCCCCTCACTCGACACCATATGACCCAAAAACGCCACCGAATCAAGCCAGAATTCACATTTTGAGAACTTTGCATATAACTTCTTCTCTCTCAAGGTCTTGAGCACGATCTTCAAGCGCTGCTCATGATCTTCCCTACTGCGGGAGTAGACCAAGATGTCATCAATAAACAAAATGACAAATGAATCAAGATAAGGCTAGAATATATTATTCATCAGGTGCATAAATGCTACTGGGGCGTTGGTCAGCCCAAATGACATCACAAAGAACTCGTAGTGATTGTACCGAGTCCAAAAGGCAGTCTTCAGAATATCCAAATCCCGAATCTTTAGTTGATGATAACCTAACCGCAAATCAATCTTGGAGAACACTCTGGCACCCTGTAGGTGATCAAATAGGTCATCAATGCATGACAATAGATACATGTTCTTCACATTAACCTTGTTCAACTAACTATAAGCGATACACATGCACATAGAACCATCCTTCTTCTCCACAATCAAGACCGGAGCACCCTACGGCGACATACTAAGCTGAATGAGGACTGCAACTCTTGCAACTGTTCCTTTAACTCTTTCAACTCCGCTGGGGCCATACGATATGGTGGAATATCAATACCAAAATTGATATCCCTGTTGGGGTGCATGCCCGGAAGATCTATTGGGAACACATCTAGAAAGTCTCTCACTACCGGAACTGACTCGACGGTAGGAGTATTAGTACTGATATCCCTCACAAAGGCTAGATAGGCATCACACATCTTTTCAACAATCCACTGAGCCTTTAGAAATGAGACAAACCTACTAGGAACATAATCTAATGCACCCCTCCACTCTAACTGTGGTAAACCTGGCACAACCAGCATCATAGTCTTGGCATGACAATTTAGAATAGCATGATAGGGCGAAAACCAGTCCATGGCCAAGATAACATCAAAGTCTACCAAACTAAATAACAATAGATTAACTCTGGTCTCAAAACCACCAATAACAACTAGACACGACCGATACACACGGTCCACAATAATAGAATCTCCCACAGGTGTGGACACATAAACAGGAGAACTCAAGGAATCACGAGATACATCCAAATATGGAGAAAAGTAAGATGATACATTTGAATAAGTTGATCCCGGATCAAATAAGATTAATGCATCCCTATGGCAAACCGAAACCATACAGGTAATGACTAAGTCTGAAGCAACTGCCTCGGCCCTACCCGAAAAAGCATAGAATCTGGCCTGGCCTCCCCCTCTAGGGTGATCTCTACCCACCCGTCCCCCACCCCTAGCTGGTTGTGCGGGTGGAGCGGTGACTTGGGTAGTAATCATGGCCTGAGAAATCTGCGGACCCGACTGAATTCGTGGAGCCAAAGTAGGCTGGGAAGGTGCACCCCTCCTGAACCTGAGGCAGTCTCTAACCATATGACGGGTATCGTCACACTCAAAGATAGATCTCGGTAGGCGTGGTAGCTGGTACTGCCTCGGGCCTGGTCGGTTGGACTGACCGCTAAAGGCACCCCATGTAGGAGGTGCACTGGAAAGTGGCTGAGCAAAGTGTGCAACCCAAGACCTGGGAACAATCGGAGCACCACTAGAACCTGGAAGTGTTGAATGAACTAGACGGCTCACATAGCCCCTACCATGACGGGCTGTAGCTGCAGCATGACCACAACTAAATCCTCTGGTACCACGAGGGCTCTAGGCCTCCCTATCATCCCTCTCACGGCCTCGCATACCCTCCGACCTCTGTGCAATCTCAACCACAAGCTGATACAGAGTATCTGACTCCAACTCCATAGGGATACTAAATCTAATACCATGGTTGAGCCCTTGATGAATCGACGAACTCGCTCGCTGAATGTAGAAACCAAAGAAGGTGCATGCCTGGACAAATCACTGAATCAGACAGCATACTCCGACATTGCCATAGCACTCTAGCGCAGCTGCTCAAACTCTGCGCACCAAGCATCCAGAAAGGTCTGAGGAACAAACTCTCTCAAGAAAAACTCTAAAAATCGATCCCATGTAAGTGAAGCTGCCTCGGCTGGGCTACCCACCTTGTACGCTCACCACCACTGATATGCCGCTCCCAATAGCTGGAACGTAATAAAAGAAACCCCACTCGTCTCTGCAACACCCATAGTGCGGAGGATACGGTGGCACTCCTCAAGAAAACCTTGTGCATCCTCTAATGTGGAAAGTTAATTTTGACCCTCTGTATTTAAAAATTAAGTTATAAAGGCTTCCTTGTCAAAAAATGATAAAAATGTAGTTTTGACACATTATTTAGCAGTAATGTAATTTATTGATAATTATTCCTATTTTTACAAAATATGGGAATTTCTATCATTTTATTGCAATTATTCAAAAATATAGTTTTCACACATTATTTAACTTTAATGCAATTTATTGATAGTTATTCCTATTTTTACAAGATATGAGAATTTCTTTCATTTTAGTGCAATTAGTTAAATAATACCATTTTTGTACATTTTTTCTAAATTTCATACAATTTATTGATAATTGTTCTATTTTTCAAATATTAGGATATTCTATCGATTTATTGTCATTAAAAAAATAATAATTACTATAACACAATTGTAGTAGTTACGTTATTAAATAAATAATATGAGATTTTCTAATTAAATAATTATATTTTAGTTTGTAGCACAGTCTATTTAATTACATTGAAGCCAGTAGAATTTACATTAGAATATGGATCATGTCTGATCAAATTTAATATTCCGTTAACGACCGATGTGACGATGCATTTGATGTGACATTTGACGTGACCGGACATGCCATGTGACAAATCATGTTGACTTGACTTGACATGTGACATGATTAATCAATACTTTTATACATTGGACAAGAACCATGAGGCAAACAATGATGCTATTCTTTATCCAATGGGTAAAAGAGTATCTTTGTTCAATCCTACACACTACACCCCACTTATTTATTTTCCCACATCAGATTTTAGGTTTTTTCCCCTAGCCTTAAATTTTAGGGCCTGCTTGGACATAAGAATTTCTTCACTTTTTTTCGAAAATTTTTTACTTTTTTTCGAAATCATTGTTTGGCCATAAAATTTCGAAGTTTCACTTGAAAATGAATTTTTGAATTTTTAAAATTTGAAAAATTCCAAAAAACTATTTTTTAAAACTTTCACTCGGATCAGTCACAAAAAATTAAAAATAACCCAAAATTATATTCATGTCCAAACACAGCTCTAGTTTTCAAATACCATTTTCACTTGAAAATAAATTTCACTTTTTTTGAAATTTTACAATTCTTATGTCCAAACGCCCACTTAATCTTTCACATCTCTCTCTCTCATTTGAGAGACAGCCGCATCTTCATTTCTTGAAGACTCATCTCTCTCAAGTTGAGAGACCTCTGTCGCTGCTCTCCCTCATGCCGCCTGCCGGAGTTTATCGTCGGCAATGGCTGGCATCGATTCTTCCTTCTCCTCCTTCTTCGCTTCTCTTTCTCGCTGCAAGTTCCGACAGGTTTACATTCGATCAGAGGTAAGATACCGGCGACCTCCACTCCAGCGGCCATGACCAAGAACAACCCCTCACCCGCCAGAAAGTCTTGATACAAGCACTGCTCCGGCGAAAGCCGTTCGATATAGCACCGTCAATACGGGTTGATGAAACTTTCTCTTGATTTCATCCTTTCCCTTCATTATTCAGCCTAAATCCGGTCGGAAAACAACTAGATCTGACCGAATACATTCATTCTCATCTTTTTCTTGACTTCATCAGAGTTCGTCGCCGGTGGGTCGTTCTTTTGTTCTGTCTCGGACTGCTGTTTTGCTATGTCTATTTACTTATGGCACTACTGGTATAAGTTGTTACTATCATGGGCTGATCCACATTCAATAGAGTGGATGTTGAAGCGCCTATTGTTTAAGAGTCCGAGACTGGTATATTTTATATGAAATTCTTGGAAATTTGCTCTATAATGACAATGAGCACCCACGAGCAGAACTTGGGGCTGGATGCTTTGGTTTTGAGAGAGGGTTTAAGGTCACTCTTAGCTCATTATGTAGGACAATCAAAACTTGACTGAAGCATTTTTACTTACTGTTAGAAGATCCTCTCCTTATTTCCGTTATTTTCCCTTTTGTGGTTTTCCTTATTTCCTTCTATTCTTGTTACCTTTTCCCTTTTTTAAAATAAAATATTAATTGTTTACTAATTTCATGGGATATGTATTATCTCTCATCAGCAATAGAGTATCAGATAACTATATCCATCAAGTCTTTGACAGATATCGCGTATCAATTATACTTATATTATGTGTTTACCATAATTAAAGTAGTCAAGCACCCATTACATTAAAATCCTGAATCCGCCACTGGTTACAATGGCTATTTATTTACAGTTTGTTGTGTCGTTTCTTTGACCAATGTTACTACTGCGTGACTTTTAGTTGTCTTGGACACTGTCCCGGCGCTCTCCGATGTTCATGGTTACGGTTTCAACAATTTATATATGTTAGCAGTCATTACTTGAATGGGGTCGAACTCGGACCGCGTACATGGGGACAAATCGGGCTCTAGTTTATACGATTGGTATCTATCGTAATTACTGTTTGGTAAACCAAGGTCAAGATATCAAAGATCGAAGAGCGAGACCGAATAACATCGAAGCAGGAATATCCAGGTATCAAAGATCGACGGCCGAGACCGAACAACATCGAATCAGAACTTGAAGCCATGACTCTCGAGATGAACCTATTGAGCTCAATTCCGGGAAATGCCCTAGAGGTCGTACAGCTCATGAGGTCGGTAGTGGAAGAAGGCCACGCAGAAATCAATACGACGAGTATGACCTGGGATTGAAGGAAGAAATACATAGAATACCTCAGCTCCGGAAAACTCCCCTCATATCCAAAAGAATCAATAGCCTTGCACACAAAGGCGGCTCGATTCTGCTTATCCGATGACAGAACTCTATTTAGAAGAACGTTCGGCGGCCCCCTCGCGATATGTCTGGGACCGGGTGACATTGAATACATTTTAAGAGAAATCCACGAAGGCACTTGTGGGAATCACTCCGGTGCCGAGCCCCTAATCCGAAAAATAATCAGAGCCAGTTATTATTGGATTGACATGGAAAAGGACGCGAAGGAGTTCGTTCGCAAATGTAACGAATGTCAAAGGCATTGCCCCAATGATCCATCAGCCCGGGGAAACGTTGCATTCGGTCTTATCACCATGGTCGTTCATGTAATGGGGAATGGACATCGTTGGCCCTCTTCCCTACACACCAGGTAAGGCTCAATTCATTCTTTTTATTACTGATTATTTCTCCGAATGGGTGGAAGTGCAGGCATATAAAAAGGTTAGGGAAAAAGAAGTAATCGAGTTCATTTGGGATCACCTCATATGTCGGTTTGGGATGCCATCAGAGATCGTGTGTGACAATGGGAAACAATTCGTCGATAGCAAAGTGGTGAAGTTCCTCGAATATAACAAGATCAAAAGAATCCTATCAACGCCCTACCACCCCAGCAGGAATGGATAGGCCGAATCAACCAACAAAACAATACTTCGAAATCTCAAAAAGAGGTTAACCGATGTGAAGGGGAAATGGAAAGAGATATTGCCTGAAGTCCTATGGGCGTATCGTACGACCGAGAAATCTAGCACCGCAGCCACTCCCTTTTCCCTGGTGTACGGTACTGAAGCTTTGATACCGATCGAAGTCGGTGAACCAAGTGTCAGGTATGCGATCAAAAAATCAAACCACGAGGCTATGAATACGAATCCGAAACTATTGGACAAAAGAAGGGAAGATGCCCTCGTTCGATTGGCCGCTCAAAAACAAAAGATCGAAAGATACTACAACAGGAGAACCTATCTTCGACATTTCAACATCGGAGATTTAGTACTCAGGAAGGTCACACCCAACACACGAAACCCGAACGAAGGGAAATTGGGACCGAACTGGGAAGGACCTTACTCCATCATAAAGATCACCGAAAAAGGATCATACAAGCTTGGAACGATGGACGGCAAACAGCTACCAAACAATTGGAACATAAATCACTTGAAGCGATACTACAGTTAAGGTACGATCCTTCATTCCTCATTTTACTTGTTTTTATGCTATATCGACAAACTAAGATTCGCATGTATCAAATAAAGTAGCCTCGAATCGGAAAGTACGGGATGTTAGGACTGAAAGCACGCGTTGCGCTCTTTTTCCCTTCAACCGGTTTTTGTCCCAAATTGGGTTTTACGGCAAGGTTTTTAACGAGGCAACCAATAAGTCATGCTAACTTAGATTTGAAGACCGATCATAGATCGATGACAACAATATTCAGTGCTAATCATTGATCGACCTCAAATATCGGAAGGCTGCTTGGCTACTTCAATTCGGGGAAGCATCCCTAAAATCAAAGATCATTAGGAATCGATCTAAGGGTCAAACGGTCAAAGGAACCGTACCCAAATAGATTGATCTATTTCCGAAATAAACTATACAAGCACGTGAACATGAATAAAGATCTCTTGCACCAATATCCCGTCTCCGAGCCCAAGGGTCATTTTGATTTTCTTTGTTCAATTAAATACTGCCTCGCTCTGGGATTCATCCGAAAATCAAACTTATTGGAAAGGGAATAAGACCTACTTAGGCAAACCCCAAATCTTTACAAGAATAAGGCCATACCGAGTTAATGAAACTCGAAGGGGAATAAGATCTACCAAGGTCGACCTCGATTCTTAAAAGGCCAAGGCCATACCGATTTAATGAAACTCGAAGGGGAATAAGACCTACTAAGGCGAACCCCGAATCTTTACAAGGCTAAGTCCATATCGAGTTAATGAAACTCGAAGGGGAATAAGACCTACTAAGGCCAACCCCGATACTTAAAAGGCTAAGGCTATACCGATTTAACGAAACTCGAAGGGGAATAAGACCTACTAAGGCGAACCCTGAACCTTTACAAGGCTAAGGCCATACCGAGTTAATCGAAGGAAAGTAAAACCCACTAAGGCAGATCCCAGAATTGGCCAAGTCCAAATTGGATTTGAGGAACAGAAAATTTACCGAGTCAAACCATCGTAACTAATGGAAAGAATTAAAATAAGTCAGCAATAAAAGAAGGAAAGGAGAAAAGGCTTTTATATATATACAAGATATGATTACAAAGATGGAGACATCATTACATAACATCAAGAGGGGGCGCTTCATTCCGTGTTCTCGTAGTCATCTTCCTCCGGAAAGGATTGCTTTCTGGCTTCGGCCTCGATCCTTTTGGCATCCTCGATCTCGGCTGATAGATCGAAGCCCCGAGCATGTATCTCCTCAAGGACGGACAGGTGAGTTTGCCACTTTATGTGATCAACAAAAAATTATGATTGATCTTGAGCAGCCTCGGCGACGGCCTTGTACTGGGCCACTAGCTCATCGGCCTCAATTTTGGTTGCAGCAGCCTCCGATTTTGCCATATGCAGCTCGTTGGCGAAAACATCTCAATCCGAGGTGATCACACTGACTTGGGATTGGAGTACGTCGGTCCTCTTAGTCAGAACCTCGATTCTCCCATTTTCTTCCGTCAGTTGAGTTTCTGATGAAACTAACTGATCACGGAAGGCCTCTTTTTCCAAAGCCAGCTGATCCATCCTGCTTTTCCACTCATTGGCTTCAGCTCTAACCTCGCTTGCCTCGGATCAGAGTTGGGTTATTTGATAGAGTTGTTGCCCCATCTGCTCGACTAAGCCAGAATTCTCTCCCCGTACAAAATCCAGTTCGGCTCGAACGCTCACCATCTCCCCTTCGAGCCGCTCGCAAAGTCCCGATTCTTCCCGCTGACGAAGAAAAGCCTTATGATGAAGCATCGAGGCCTGCAGTTAGTCGAAGTTTTAAAGTGAAAAACAGTGAACACCAGATAAGGCTTATCAAAAACTTACCCTATTCAATGTTTGCTGAGCTTTATTGAACAAGCAGGGTACATCCACCTCGTTCATCTTAGTCTGATCTTCTTCAGTCACCAAACACCGAAGATAGCTAGCCACCCCTGCAGGAGCAGAAAGGACCTTAGCATCTTCGGGAATGGCGAAGGATATGATCCGCTTCCAATCAGGATCTGAACTCGGAGCAGGAAATCTATCGACCAACTTCGGACCGAAAGAAACCCAGCTCGTACCGGTGGAGGGAATTTTCCTCGGTAATTCTAGGTTACCGAGCCCAAAGGTATCCTCAGCAGACGCCAAATCCACGCCATCGAAGATACCTCGGAAAGGGCCTTCCGGTACATGGCTCCTGCCCGGGGAATGTCTTTTTGCGGCTTGGGCCTCGTTCAGGGTCGACTACGAGAAGGAAGGGGAGTCTATCATTTCTATAGGACCCGAGATCCCCTGCGAAGCCCCTTTCACATTGGTAGAAGCCCCTGCTCTTGCCCCCATTTCGGAGCCCTCGACTCGATGAAGGTGTGTTTCATCGGCTCTTTGCTCGGGGACTCCCCGTCCTTCAGTTCGAGTCGGCTCGCTACCCAAAAAGTCAAAATCTTCATCTTCCTCGGACTCGTCCCTCAACCGAAGAAGTGAGTCCGAGGACAGTATCCGGTCATCAATGCTGCTCTTGGGCTTACGAGCTATCCTTTTCTTCGGTCTCCTTCTCTTAGGCTCAGAAGAACTGGGGGCTTCTTTCCTCTTTTTCTCTTTCTCCTGCTCTAAAGCAAGGGGCTTGCAGGGAATCTCATTACCAGGGAACGCTTGCCTCAATTCAACGTCCTTTGATAAACCTACAAATGAAGAGTAAAGCAAATTAGAAATCAATAACATGAGACGCTGAGTTCGAACTTAACCGGTCTCACCATGGTGTCGAGCCTCCCGTCGGCCCTTCGAGAGCTCGCGCCAGGAACATTCCGAATAGGGTCTTTGGGACACTACTCTTTCGACCCATTCCTTCAGATGAGGAATTGCGGCCGCCATACAGGATACGGCTACATCATATGGAACTGGTTAGTAAAATAACGAAGGAAAAAACATTGAACAAGTTGAAATATGGGATAACACTTACGGTTCATGTTCCACTTCTCGAAGAATGGCATGTCTTCAGCCGGAATCAGGTCCGATGTTTTCACTCGAACGAATCAGCTCATCCAGCCTCGATCCCTATCCTCATCAATGCTCGAGAAGGGGGCTTTACTTGCCCGGCGAGCAAGTTTTATTAATCTCCCTCGGAAGAGTCGGGGACTGTATAACCGCAGAATGTGATCGACAGTGAAAGGGTGCTCGTCGATCTTGCTTACAAAAAAGCGAAAGAGAATGACTATTCTCTAGAAAGAAGGGTGGATCTGACCCAATGTTACTTCGTACCTTTTGCAAAAGGCAACAATAACAGGGTCCAAAGGGCCCAACGTGAAGGGATAAGTGTAAACACTCAAATAACCCTCCACGTGGGTGGTGATCGCCTCTTCCGGTGCGGGAACGACCACGCACTTGCCGATCCAATTACAATCTTCTTTTACCTTGTCAAGGATTTTGTCCGTAATCGAACAAATATACCTAGTGACCGGTTCACACCATCCCGGTACTGAAGAAGTCTTATCTACTTTAAAGTCGGTATCGATTGAACATCCAATCGGTACGAACGCCTTCAAAGGAGGTTCAGCCATGGTTTGCTCAACATCAACAGGCTGAGGATCTTCAGTAGGTTGAGAAGAAGAAGGGATCTGTCTCTAAGGAACGGATTTAGAGGTTTTCGCCATTGTTAATTAGGAGATAAAGAAGTTAAAAGATGCAGGAGTGAGATAAGAACAAAAGGGAGATCGCTTGCAACAAAACTTATAGATTTTGAAGAAAAGAAAGATTCAAATGTTCAGATAGCTTAAACTCCTGAAAGTGAAGACAGAGAAGGGTATTTATAGCCCCTCAAAAGCGGCTGTTCACGTCCCAAAGTGACGAAGCATTAATTAGCATGTACTGATGTTACAGAGGTTTGTCCCAAGTTTGTCTCTGATGAGACATTTTCGACGCGTACCACGTACGTCATAGTTCCACCGTCATTTATCAATAAGATGATTCGTTTCTTTGGATGGGACGCTCCGACTTCCGTGCCACACACGTCATAAGTATGTCGCCATTTAACCTAATCAAAAAGTTGCGGCTCATATCGTTTTTCGTCATTACTCTCCAAAAAATGAGGGGGCTATCTATATGGGGTCGAACTCGGACCGCCTACATGGGGACAAATCGGGCTCTAGTTTATACGGTTGGTATCGATCGTAATTACTGTTCGGTAAACCGAGGTCAAGATATCAAAGATCGAAGAGCGAGACCGAATAACATCGAAGCAGGAATATCGAGGTATCAAAGATCGAAGGTCGAGACCGAACAACATCGAATCAGAACTTGAAGCCATGACTTCCGAGATGAACCTATTGAGCTCGATTCGGGGAAATGCCCTAGAGTAAGTTATCAAATTTGAATGACGAAAGAACCGGAAATCCCGTGATAAGTAAGCATCTCGGCGGGAATCACGGCACCAATCAATAAGACCGTTAAATTAGCAAATCAAGAGATATTTTACCCTGTAAACAGATTCTTGCCTTGTATAAAAGATTATCCCCACGCTATATAATGGAGCAATGTAATCATTCTAAGACATCTCACGAAACAATCATCAATACATAGAAAAGAACATTATTTTTATTATTACTTTATTCGTTTGGTTTCTTTCATATTTGTTGTTCATCTTTGAGAAATCAGTCAAGGCAAAAGGCTATTCAAGGCTTGTAGTTTGCATTTCTTCTCCATTTATTTACTGACTTTAATCTCTATTATATTATTCGTTATTTGTATCAAACAAAATCATGTGTCCTTAAAATCACGTACAAATTCAATTGTTATCCGAAGCCAAGGGTAAACATTACTGTTTGAGGCTTTACTATTGTGACAATTCGTGATGTTCTGTTTCGTCCTTACCGTTGTCTGTTCTTGAAACTCCTTCGGCTCTTTGAAGGACAGCTATTTTTGTTGGCTTGATGACACTGTCACGTTGCCCCTGTTGTTTATCGCTGCCATGGTGCTGCTATTTGGTCTTCAAAATTATGTTGATACCATGTTATTTTGACTACGTGTTCAACACTGTTCTTGCTCTTGTTTCCTTGGCTGCTGTACACAATGGATTTTCTGGGTGTTGTTGAATTTGTTAAGCACTACAGAATAACACTACATCGCGAGGCCGATGAGAATAATTGTTTGAGGTCGCTATGCCCGAATGACACTCCGGATTGGGCCCTAATTATGAGGTGATGATGATAAACATTGGAAAAGAAAAAAAGACAAAAACACGAATCAACAACCTATGAGAGACGATGCAGTTGGCCACCGGAGTTGCTATCGAGGCTCCCGTTCTCATGTCTAGACGGATATCTGAGCCTCCAATATTATTTTTAAGTCATTTTTCAAAACTATATTCCAAAAATAATTTTTCAAAAAATATTTTTTTAACTATTTTCAAACAATTCAAAAAAACAACATTTTTAAATTCTTTTCAAGAACTATTTCCCAAAAAAATATATTTATGAACAAAAAATCATTTCAAAGATATGTCATTTAATTCATTTTTACTTCATGTTATTTTATTAACAATTTTACTTTCTTGTTTTGCGAGGTACTAACATACAGAGTTGCTTTCGGAAGACGAACTCGAAGATAGAAAGACAAATCCCGGTCAAGCTCCCCGCCTCGCACTTCCTATTCTAGGATGTATCCAAAATCGTAAAGTATAGTAAAATCATAGATAAATGTTGTGCTTGCTCGCTTTAATATTATCTACTTGCTAAGCACTTAGGGTGAATTGCATCTAGTTAATAATCGACTAACTTGCAATATTTTGTGTAGAGTAATTCTTGAAGTTTGTATGAGATGTTGAATATATTTTGTAGCATGGTTAATTAATTGAGAATATACCTAATTAATTAAATCAATCATATAAATAATAATGAAACATGGCATCTTCTTGCAAAAAAAAAAAAAAAATGTTGTCTTCGTCTCACAATTGTATGAGCACTTCATATCATTATATATATAAATTGTTCTTTAATTGACACAACTTAACTAGGAAATTATAGTCGGACTATCGTACTATCTTTGAGAAACTCAGGCCTTGTAGTCATTTGGGTTTGGCTCACATAATTTGTGTTTCAAGACCATGATGCTAAAAGTGGTCTTTAGTTACTCATTGAATGATAACTTGTTTTTAGCGTAAATATACCATTATAATGATAGGATAATATTTATGTCACAATGTTTGACACATTTTTCTTATACCACATTCACTCTTTATAACAAATTCTTTGCGTTAAAAAATCATTCTTTTTCACCTTTCGCCAATCATTTAAAGTAAATTCCCCTTTTTTACTACTTGAGTTCTCATTTAAAAGGTTAATCTTTGTACATCAACTAATTTCTTTCAAAGTGTATTATTTAATTAATATTTATATAATCAATATGTAAATATTTTATTTATCACTGCACATTATCTTACACTCTCATTCCTTTAACAACTTCTCGTATTTGTTCGTTCATATTAAATGAAATTCCTTCATATCCTATTCATTAAATTAAAGTGTAATGTGCAGTATTCGAGCATCATTTAATCTTGTCTTAAATTATTAATTATTCTTTTTATTAATTTTGTACTTTAGTCAAATCATATATTATTCCTTTCTTACATAACCTATACTTGAAAAATACCAATTTGTTCTCTTTGTGTCCTGTGCACCCATTTTCAAAAAAATCTAAACTATTTCATGTATTTTGTTCATCCTTTTTTTAGTACATGTGCACCCAAATATAAATATTTTATTAATCGCTTTTCATAATTAACTGTCCTTTCTTTAAAGTATTTCTTTTGTAAAATATTAAATTAATTCCTTTTTTACCCTATTCATTACATAAAAAATACTTTTTTTAAAAAAATTCTTTCCCCCCTTTGACCAATCACTTTGAGGTGAGTTTTCCTTTTCTTTTTACATTTAGTCTATTACTCAAAATAGTTTATCTATGGACATACATCAAATTCTTCCAAGTGCATTCTTTAACTACAATTCATCTAGTTAATTTACAAAAAATACTTTTACTACATATTTGCTCACACATACTTCATCCCCTTTTGTATATAATTTATCATACATAGACATTTATCTTTCACCATGTGACAGTCTTGTTCAATCACTCTTCGTTCAAGCTACTTTACCGTTCTTTGTATATATCAAGTTAATTAATCTTTTGAACTTTCCCTCACTTATTTGATTGAGTCCCCAAGAACCACATTTTGTGGATCTTGAGGGATGCCTAACACGTTCCCCTTGAGATAACTTGAGCCCTTAATCAGAATCTCAACGGTTGCGCAGATCATAGTTAAAAGTATATATTACGTAATGTAGTATAGGTGTCCTATTATACCTTAAATACTAGGTGGCGACTCTAAACTTTAAATAACCTTGTAGAGTACTATAAGTTGTAGTTTGTTTTGTCTTGTGCAAAATAGGGTACAATATTTGAAGCCAAACCACTGAAAGTAGGACGGTGGTACTTCTTGAACCTTTCGAGCCTAAGTTGCTCATCCTCAGATGTTGCTTCCCTAACTACTAGGGTTGTGCATAATTTGGTAAATACCGAATTACCGTACCAAAATCGAAAATTTTGCTATTTAGTATTCGATATTTTGGTATTTGGTATGGTATTTGATTTATGTTTTTATAAAAAATTGGTATTAAATATGATATTTGGTATTTATAAAAATAATATCGAAATACCAATATCAAACCGAAATATATAATAAGTTACACAATACACATATTATTGATTATAACATTACTTTTCTTTGGTATGCATGTGAGGCTGGCAGTAAAGCCCATGTACTTCTTTAGGAAAATGGAGGACCAAGGTCGGCTGTCAATTTTAACTCGTATTCTCAAGGACACCAAGCATCTTAACGTAATACTTTTATTGCTTTAGGGTGTTTCTTCTCGTGTATTAAGTTGCATCGATTGGATTAGTCCTTGTTATATTCTCAATAATTAGCTCTAAGCAAGTAACAAGATATTTTCATTAATTAAATTTATTCTTGTATGTACCTTTATGGGTTGTGTTGTGACCAAACACATTCACGCAAGTATACGTGGTCATCAAGTAATAGAGTAGTGAGTAGAGTATCATTTCCACGGAGACTTATGATTAACTTTTGACTGATTTAAACTCAAATAACTTATCGATTCAAGAGATTTCTCACAAAATGTGTAAGTGTCTAAATTACTACCTAAGAGACTATTAAACAATGAAATAACTAGAAATCAACCACAACACTTAAGCAATTTCGAATAAAAATCATTAGAAGGGAGTATTCTAAGGTCATAGACTAGCTAACAATCGTGTTGCGTTCTTGGGTTAAATGACTAATTGATTTATCTGGATTGTTGATTAACATGGTTGATATTACTCATAAGAATCTGTCGATTTCTTATTCGCCTATTCAAGCTAACTTAATGTTTATATGTCTATGGAATTAAGATTAACAAGAATGCATTTACACTTCATGTATCTCAACCAAGCAAGGCAATTAGGTATATTTCTGTCCTAATTGTGAATCCGTTCCTCGATGACCGGGTTCATGAACTTGCTCTATTTAATTCTATATGCAATCTAAAATTCTCACTTTCGAGTTCAACTCTAGATTCATAGATAGTATTTCACTGTTAGCTACTCAGTAAAATAATTAAGAACAGAATTAAATAAACAACCCAATATGATAAACTCAAACTCGTCATTTAAATTTCAAACGTCAACATTCATGTAGCACCCATGACCCCAGAACAATAGGGTTCTTAGCCACTCATGTTCATACAATAATCAAAAATAATATTTTAAAACATAAAATCAATGAATACTAGAAGAAGAATGGAAGAATTGATCAAATATGTGCTCCCGAGTGTTTCTTACTTTTGTTTCTCTCTCAAAGTCACGTCCTCGCCCTCGCCTTTATATGAATTGGGGGCGTCTTGGGGTCGAAATAACCGAGTCCTAGTCAAAATAGGACATGGTCCCGTTTTGAGCGTCCAGGGTAGCGTGGGGCGCTAGCCCTGGCGCTCAACTTTCCAACTTTCTGTTTTGTGCGCCACAGGTAGCGCCCCACACTGCCTGTGGTGCTCAAATGGCCACTTTTGCATTTTCCTTCCATTTTCGCTCCAATTCACGCACTTTCGTCCTGAATCGCATCAGAATGATTCCTACACATAGAAATACAATAAATTAGCACAAGTCATTATATTATACATCCGAAATCTACGAGACATGAGCATAATGCGAGGCAATATACATTAAAATATGCATACATTAAGCTAAATATCAACACCCCACACTTAGACTCTTGCTAGTCCTCGAGCAATGGAACTACATTAACACCCAAAAACGTACCTATCACTATGAAAGAGAAATTCACAATTAATTCAATCAAACACTCCACCTTTTGACTATGGTCGATACGGCAATTAAGCATGACCACACGAATTTCACATTCTTCCCGTTTTTAAACTAGCCCAAGTATACACAATTCTATTCAACCAACTCAAGCAACCTCTCTACAACCACCCTACCTCAAGAGACGACTCATTACCACTAAGTATCCTCAACTCGCGCACTCACCCAACAAAAGAAGTGTACAACACTACCAATCTATCATAAGACCAAGGGCCCTCACCACAAGCAAAAGAGTGAATACAAAATTAGCTCATACATTCAAATATGCCATTGAACATAAATTGAGGACATCACACAACTTAACAAAATTCACTCACTCTCACCAAATAATTCATGTGCATCTCGTGGTCGTACCATAAGCTTGCCCGTAGTGTATATCTCTACTAATCTAAGCTAGCCAAATCTAGGATCAATTAGGACTTTAAGGTTGTAATATAGGCTAAGGGATGGGTAGGATACATTAAGGACTAGTGACTAACCCTCCTAAGCACTTTAATACACTATACTCCCAAATCGAGCACAACCAATTCACTTGTCATACACCATATATAACATAGCCTTCTTTTCAATTAAGCACCTCTATATTCCCACTACCATGAATTCGAAAGATTAGGAAGTGTGTGTTTTTCTACATTATTTGAACTACTTTTTTTTTCTTGCAATTTTCTTCTCTTTCTTCTTTTTTTTTTCTTTTCTTTTCTCCACACACTCCATACATTAAGGTTCATTGGCTAGTGACCTTTTTTTCTTTCATAATTTTAATGCACCTTAAGGGCCTTTCCATGGTTCCACTCGAAAGCCACTCCCCAATCTCTCACTTTAGCGACTAAGTGTCTTAGGAGGTAAAGATTCAACAAGCTCAAAGTAAGGACAAAATAGGGATACGGCTTGTAGTGTGGGTGCCAAAGAAAAGGTCTATAGGCTCAAAGGGGCGAGCAACGGAAAAATTTTTTTGTGAGTGACAAGCACTTCTATGGTCAAGCAAGAAACGCCTACGTCATCTCCTAGACTAGCACATCTTAATGATTTCGCTTCGATTAACACACGGAGCAAGTTTTAGACTACATAAGATAGAACTGAATATCACCAATCCTTACACACATATTGCACTTGACTCAATCAAGACGGTTTTGTTCGACTCTCAAGTCAAACAAGCACAGCGAGTTGAGAATTTTTAAGCAATAATGCACTAGATGGCATAAAATTCAACCAACTGAGAAAAAAGCTCAGAAATTAGGCTACTTAATTTAGTTGGGCATTACAACTCAAATCAAATATTCAGGAAGACAGAGCGCATGCGATAACTTAACGTGCCCACACCAAACATTTCAACAGGTACCTCAGACCACTTTAGTTTCTCCCTATCCTACTCCTAAAAAAATAATAATAAGAAAATTAAAAAACACATCTGGTTCGAGCTACACCCTTGGAAAAGAACCGGCGTACAAAGAAAAATCAAGGGATAGTACCTAACTATCATAAAAAGAACGAAAGAAAATATTTTTGGTATTTTTACTCGGACTTTAATCCCTCAAGAAAATTGTCCAACAGATCCATCATCGGGAAAAGTCCGAGCTTTTTCTGATTTTTTCAATTAACTAGCTAATTAGACTGTGTGAATTCTAAACTAAGCTAACAAATAAAAAATAAAACAAAACAAAACACTAACAATAACAATAAAAATTTTATACAATTACAAGTCAGGAAGTATTACCCCACCCCACACTTAAACAATGCATAGTCCCCAATGCATAACAAATTCAAAACAAAGTAAAGTAGAAAGAAAGAACTCCCTGCTAGTCGGAGTCCGCCTCCTTAGGATGCCCACCAGCTGCGGCTCTGGGCTCATCATCATCATCCTCTCCTAGGGGCACCAAAGCCATGGGCCCCGTGACTTTATCACCCATCTCATCCTTATTACCTGATCCTTTGTATGTGTTTTCGTCCTCCGATGGGTGGATAGGACTGCCCGGTGCAATGCCCAACATCCCCTTGGAAGAACTGGAGAGATCATTTGGCAACTGCATGCTCTCCTCATCCGAGACCCCTAGCCTACACATTATCACATTGAGGGAACTATAAAGATACCTGTTGAAGTTTTCATTCCTCTCATTCCTCGCAGCCTGGATTAGCTTTGATATGAACTCCATCAATGATGTAATGTCTAGCAATGCCTTTGGTGCCTCCATTACCTCATCATAGTCAGGTACTCCGGTACCCCACGGGATAGCATGTACCGCGTCAGGAGCTTGCCAAAGAAGAACCTTTTCATCCTTTGCCCAAAGCGGGTGCGGACCATTTCCCCTAGCATCATCTCACCCACATTTATATGTTGTGTAGTCATTAGAAAGAAAATCACACACACCCGAGCTTAAGTGCATTCACTGTTATACTCGACGGGCATCAATATAGCCTGCACGGTGTTTTTCCATACCTTAGCCGTCTTGTTGAAGTCAAAACGGAGCATGTCAAGGTGGGCATTTCCCTTATTATGTGTCCACTTGGCACTAGAATCAACGCCACAACGAGTGTGACGTATTGTCCAGCAGTGTGGGCTTTTGATGAACTTTTGGAGCCTCCTTGGATTCGGGTTTTCAACTCCCAAAAATGCACACAAGGATCTGCTGTCCAATGGTATATCCTTCCCCCGGAGACATGATCGGAACAAGTCCGCATTCCAATTAGCGTATAGCTCATGCACCATGCTCAGATTCGCAAGGCCCGGGCATTCGATGAGTTTCTCCATCTTCATTTATTCCAACCGTGCAAGCACATCCGTGAAATTTCTTTCTAGAGCCTTCACATTGATCCCCATTTCGGAGACATAACGCCCATATGGCACGAAGTCCCTATGCTATGCGATAGCAGCATCACTGACTAATTTCAAATGAGGCCTCGGTTGCAAAGGTTCCTATTGTGATCCTTCGACAGCTTGTTTCCCTTTAGCCTGCTTAGAAGATCCTTCACCTTGCTTGCGTTTTTTGGGAGGGGGAGCAATAGTGGAGGACTTTCCCACCCCTTTTCCTTTGGTGGCTCTGTTACTAGCCATATCAACCTACAAACGAAAAACACAAATGTGAGAATGAATCAAGAAATTCGCCCGAGGTCATCGTGAGAGGCAAAGATGACCCCACAATTAAAATCGAAGTCTATGTATAATCTACTCACAATAGTGGCTTAACGTGCATCAATGTGTCATCACAAGGCGATAGGTATTCAACACTTCCCCGTGCCATACAATTCAAGTAGTCTAACATGGCCATAACTTAACTATAGTGCAAGCAAGCAATGCGGAAGTCCACATTACTACACTAATGTAGTACATTAACTACTACATACAAGAGTTTACAACACGACACAATACCTCCAAACACCCCACACTTCACCCAACCACATATACAATTACACTCGGCTACTCAAAATTCAACGTTGTTCAATTCTGTCTTTTAGGCATTTTAGCAAACACCTTGTGGGCATCAATTTTGCTTCTCTTATTGCAACAATGGTGGAACAAGGTGGCCCTCCCAAATTTACATGAAGTAGAGGGAATTGTAGTTTACTACTTCAAATACAACTTCGCAACCAATATTGGCAACTAATTTCGTGCACAATAGGGCTACCCACCATAGGAACAAAACATGTCAAAGAGACCTAGGTGATTGGGGGTTCTTGGAGAAGGAGAATTAAAAATACACTAAGAAATTACAAATTACAAAGAAAAGGAGAACAAGAGGAACATACCTTTTGAGTCTTGAGATAAAAGTGAGCAACAAAATATTTGGGAACTTGAGAGCTTGAGAAACAAAGAGAGACGAGGAGAGAGGGCAGCGGGCAGAGGCGTTGTTTGAGAAGGAGAGGGTGGGGTTTTGGGTTAGAGCTAATCTAGTGTGGTTCGGGTAATTGGGTAGGGGTGAGTATGTGTGTGTATATGGGTAGTGGGTTGTGTTTTACGATTTGGGTTAACTAAAAAAACTAACCAGAAAAAATGAAAATAAAAAAAAATAAAAAATATAGATGTTACCTGACCCCCCAGCCCAGCGCCCCATGCTGGGCTTGGCGTTGGGGGTTGTGATGTTACTGTAAAGTGCGCCCCAGGCAGCGTGGGGAGCTGACCTGGGCGCTCGTTCGCATTATTTTATTTTTTTGGTATAAACAACCCTTATCCCGACCATTCAATACATATACTTAACATACCCCACACCATTCCCGCTATGATTTCTATAACTACAAAGTAAACAACAAAAAAAAATAGTCTACTCTGACAAAGAAAACAAAAAACTAAGCTGCAATAGCATTAAAATTGGGTTGCCTCCTAACAAGCGCCTGATTTTACATCGCGGCACGACTCAACACGTTTTCAACCATTGGCCAAGTCCACTAAGGTCTTGTGACGTACAATGTCACCACCCCAATAATGTTTTACTCTCTTCCCATTTAACAAGAAGGTACCACTTGAGCTCATATCACACAACTCCACCGCTCCATAGGCCTCACACTTATGACAATGAAAGGACCTGTCAATCGAGACTTATGCTTTCCGGGGAAAAGCTTCAACCTCGATTTAAACAAGAGAACTTCTTGACCTAGCTCAAACTCGCGATGTTGGATGTGCTTGTCATGCCACCTCTTGGTCTTTTCTTTATACAATTTGGCATTTTCATATGCGTGAAATCGAAACTCATCAAGCTCGTTGAGTTGTAACAACCTCTTCTCGCCAGCTAAGTCCATATCATTATTTAGCTTTTTAATCGCCCAATAGGCTTTGTGTTCAAGCTTGACGGGCAAGTGGCACGCCTTCCCATAAACCAACTTATACGGAGAAGTACCTATGGGGGTCTTATATGCAGTTCGATATGCCCATAATGCATTGTCAAGATTTCCGACCCAGTCTTTCCTATTTCCACTTACCGTTTTCTCCAGAATCTGCTTCACTCTCTATTTGACACTTCCACGTGACCATTCGTTTGGGGGTGATAGGCGATGGCAACCTTCTACTTAAATCCATACTTTGCTAGAATATTATTCAACAATTTGTTACAAAAGTGAGTTCCTCCGTCACTTATCAGCACCCTTGGAGTCCCAAAGCGTGTGAAGATGTGCTTCTTTACAAAGTTTACCACTACCTTTGCGTCATTAGTAGGAAGAGCAATGGCTTCCACCTACTTAGACACATATTCGACCGCCACCAAGATGTACCTTTAACCATGAGAGTATGGGAACAGTCCCATGAAATCAATCCCCCGAACATCAAAGAGCTCTATTGCTAGAATATTTTGCAAAGGCATCTCGTGCTTCTTTGTGATTGTTCCGGCTCTTTGGCACCTGTCACACTTCTTAACAAAGGCGTGTGCATCCTTAATCAATTTTGGCCAATAGAAACCCGATTGGAGCACTTTTTGGGCGGTTCTATCCCCACCGTGATGACCTCCATATGGAGAAGCATGGCCGTCATACAATATTGCATTCATCTCCTCCTCAGGGACACATCTTTGTACCAACTAATCTGGGCACTGATTATATAGGAATGGCTCATCCCACATATAGAGCCTCAAATCATATAGAAACCTTCTTGTATTATCGGGTGTCAATTTTAGTGGTGTCACCCCACTTGCAATAAAATTCACGTAATCTGCATACCACGGGGCTTCACTCGAGGTGATTGCCAATAACTGCTCATCCGGAAATGTTTCTTTGATCGACCCCCCCCCCCCAGCTACATGACTCCGATTTTCTAATCTGGACAAGTTATCAGCCACTTGATTATCTGTTCCTTTTCGATCTCGGATCTACAAGTCAAATTCTTGCAAGAGGAGGACCCTTCGAATTAGCCTTGGCTTGGCGTCTTTCTTTTCAAACAAATACCTTATATCTGAGTGATCAGTGTAGACGATGACTTTAGTTCCCACTAGATAAGATCTGAACTTGTCAAATGCCTACACCACTACAAGCAACTCTTTTTCAGTAATAGTGTAGTTCATATGGGCTGGAACAGAGTTTTGCTCGCGTAATAAATGGAGTGAAAAATTTTATCTCTCCTTTGCCTCAGAACAGCTCCTATTGCTATGTCACTTGCATCGCACATCAACTCAAATGGTTGCGCCCAATCCGAGGCAATAATAATTGGTGTAGTCACTAATCTTCCCTTCAACTCCCCAAATGCTTTCAGGCAGCATCATCAAACTTGAATGGAATATCTTTCTCAAGAAGCCTGCACAGAGGAGAAGAAATTTTTGAAAAATCTTTAATAAAACGACGATAAAAACCTGCATGGCCCAAGAAACTGTGAATGCCCTTGACGGATGTTGGTAGGGACAATTTTTCAATCGCCTCAACCTTTGCTTTGTCTACCTGCAAACCATTTTTGGACATCTTCTGCCCCAATACTATACCTTCACATACCATGAAATGGCACTTTTCCTAGTTTAGCACCAAGTTTGTCTCTTTACACCTAGCAAGCACTTTATCAAAGTTCATTAAACAATTATCAAAAGAACACCCAAACATAGAAAAATCATCCATGAACACTTCCACAAATCTTTCAACCATGTCACTTAAAATAGCCATCATACATCTTTGAAAAGTCACAGGTGCATTACAGAGACCAACGGGCATTCTCTTAAACGCATACGTGCCATAGGGACTCGTAAATGTAGTTTTCTCTTGGTCCTCTTGGGCTATAGCAATCTGATTATACCCCGAATAGCCATTTAGGAAACAATAGAATTCCTGTCCGGCTAATCTATCAAGCATTTGATCAATAAAGGGAAGGGAAAAGTGGTCCTTTCGGGTGGTATTGTTTAGTTTTCTATAATCTATGCAAATTCTCCACCCAGTCATAATTCTTGTGGAATCAGGTCATTATTTTCATTAATCACTACAGTCACCCCCCCCCCCCC
>MCJB01000914.1:1668-42550 GCA_002018475.1 Nicotiana obtusifolia | reverse complement strand
CCCCCCCCCCCCCCCTCTCAGGCACACATTGGACAGTGCTTACCTATTTGCTATCAGAGATTGGAAATACAATACCTACGTCAAGCCACTTAATCACTTCTTTTATTACCACCTCTTTCATGATTGGATTTAGGCGGCGTTGTTCCTCTACACTTGGCTTGTGCCTTTCCTCCATGAGAATTTTATGCATGCAGAAAGCTAGACTAATGCCTCTAATGTCAGACATTGTCCACCCAATTTCTCGCTTGTGCTCATGTAGCACTCTCAATAGCTTTTCTTCTAGCAATTTAGACAAGTCAGAAGAAACAATAACAGGTAAAGTGTTAGAACCACCCAAATAATCATATTGAAGGTGAGGAGGAAAGGGTTTAAGTTCCAATTTTAGAGCTTCTTCAATCGACAGCTTTGGAGGAGGCCCACTTGGCCTATTTAGGGCCTCAAAGGGGTTTAATCCCTGCATGTAAGCACAGGATGCATCTTTTATATGCATCATCTCATCAACCTCGTCATCAATCTTCAAGCTATTGAACAACATGAGTGTTTTCTCTAGTGAATCGTCTAGATATACACTCATGTCGATAAGTTTCTTATCCACCTCCACAACATATATCATAGAGAGCTCCTCATAATGGCGGTGAAGTTGGATCGCCTTGTAGACATTAAAAACTGCTTCCTCGTTGTCCACCCTCATAATCATTTTTCCTCTCTCACTTTTATAATCGTATCACCTGTAGCAAAGAGAGGTCGTCTCAATATGATTGGAACTTGTTCATCAACCTCAAAATCTAGGATAATGAAGTCAGCTGGGAAGATGAATTTCCCAATTTGCAACAACACATCTTCAATCACTCCTTCAAGATAAGTTATGGATCTGTCTGCTAGTTGCAACATCACAGTGGTTGGTCTTTGAGCTCCTAAACCCAATTGCTTGAACAAGGACAAGGGCATCAGATTTATGCTCACCCCCAAATCACAAAGAGCACGACCCACAACAATATTACCAATCCGCACAGGGATGGTGAAGCTGCCAAGATCCTTAAGCTTTTGAGGAAGCTTGTTTTGGACCCTTGAAGTGCACTCCTCAGTAAGTGCGACTGTCTCGAATTCAATCAATCTCCTCTTGTGAGCCACTATATCTTCGATGTACTTAGCATACTTTGGAATTTCACGAAGTACATCCACCAATGGAATATTCAATTGAACATGGATCAACACAGAGAGAAATTTGTTGAACATGCGATCATCATTCTTCTTCTGCAATCTTTGGGGGGAAAGGTGGTGGCAGCCTTGTAGCATTCACTGGCTCTGAACTTGCGTCATCTTTCTTTGATTCATGTGTTGTTTTAGGGATAAACTCCCCCCCCCCCCAGGAATAGGCTTGTCCTTTCTCTTCTTTGGCACTTCTTCTAATTCCCTCCTGTTTCTGAGTGTAACTGCATTAACTTGAGGGTTCTTCTCTGTATCACTAGGAAGAGCACCTGCAAGCCTAGTATTTTGATTTGATACTAGCTGCCCTATTTGTCTCTCAAGATTTATGAAATCGGTCCTGAGTTGTTGATTGTCAAGAAAACAACTTCTTCAACAAGTCATCTTACTCTCTTCTATTTGCTGGGGTGGCTTCTGAGGTTGATTAAAATTTCCTCGAGGCCTATAATGATTCCGAGTTGGTTGATTTCCACCACAAGAGAAGTTAGGATGATTATTCCAATTTGGACTGTAAGTGTTCCCATATAGTGCATGCTGGTTCATCGGACCTCTGCTATGCTGCCCCACATAGTAGATAGATTCAGGATTCGTGGGGCACATGTCACTCGTGTGACTGTCCCACTTAATTCACAACAAATAGACATCTGTTGTACATGCTGCATCTGTTGTGTTTGGTGCATTATCATTCTATTCATCTGATTTGCCAATTTTGCTATATTTGCTCTCATGGCCAAGAAGTCATCAAGCTCAATTACACTGGCTGCTTTCTATTTAATTTCTCTTCGTGATTCCCCATCTCCTTGCTAATTATGATCATTAGAAGTGAATGTGTTTAGCAGGAGCTATATTTCACCATACGGCCTCGCCATGCAATTACCCCCACAAGCTGAATCAAGATTCATCTTTGATGTCTCACCTAGTCCATCAACAAAAGTATGACCCAATACCTCATCAGTCTGACAATGACGCGGGCAGTCTCTTAGTAGCTTCTTGTATCTTTTCCAAGCTTGACGAAGAGTCTCGCCATCCCGTTGTTGAAACCCAAGAATCTGGCTCCTCAGCGACTTTGCCTTCTAAGTGGGGAAAAACTTGATTAAGAATTTCCTTGCTAGATCATCCCAAGTGTGGATTGAGTTCATAGTCTCCTTTTGCAACCATTCCTTAGCTTTCCCCAGCAGTGAAAAGGGAAACAGTGTCAGCCTGACATAGTCCTTGGAAACGTTCGAATAATTGTAAGTATCCATAATTTCCAGGAAGTTCTGAATGTGCCTCTGCAGGTCTTCATGAGATAGACCCACATATTGCCCTGTGGACTGAATCAGTTGTACCATGTACTTTTTGAGTTCAAAGTGACCCATGAAATCATGCTTTACAATAGCCTGAATTATATTAGCAAGATTGGACCTTGCAGCTTCTATCACTGGACGCTCTTCATTACCTACCATCTCTATTGGCTGTGGTTGAACTCCGATGTCCAACTCTCTTTCTATTCTAGTTCTAGCTTCGACTGCCCTCCTCACTCTGTGAAGTGTTTGTTCAATTTCAGGATCAAGAGGAAAGATGTTGTTTGCGCTTCTACACCTCCGCATTCAAGAGAAAAGCATGCGTTAACACAAACAAGGTAAACTGAAAATTAAAACTTGAACAGATAACTAATAAAAGCTTAACTCAAACAAGTTGCTAATTTCTATGTCCTTGGAAACGCTGCCAAAAACATGTTGCGACCAAACACACTCACGCAAGTATACGTGGTCGTCAAGTAATAGAGTAGTGAGTAGAGTATCGTTCCCACAGAGACGTATGATTAACTTTTGACTAATTCAAACTCAAATAACTTATCATTTTAAGAGATTTCTCACAAAATGTGTAAGTGACTAATTTACTACCTAAGAGACGATCAAGCAATGAAATAACTAGAAATCAACCACAACACATAAGCAATTTCGAATAAAAATCAGTAGGAGAGAGTATTCCAGGGTCATAGGCTAGCTAACAATCTTGTTGCGTTCTTGGGTTAAATGACTAATTGATTTATCTGGATTGTTGATTGACAGGGTTGATATGACTCATAAGAATCTGTCAAGTTCATATACGCCTATTCAAGCTAACTTAATGCCGGTATGTTTATGGAATTAAGATTAAAAAGAATGCATTTACACTTCCTGTATTTCAACCAAGCAAGGCAATTAGGTATATTTTATCCTAATTGCGAACTCTTTCCCCGATGCCCGGGTTCAAGAACTTGCTCTACTTAATTAATGTTCAATCTAAAGTTCCTACTTTCGAGTTCAACTCTAGATTCGTAGATAGTATTTCATTGTTAATTACTCAGCAAAATAATTAATAACAGAATTAAATAAACAACCCAATATGATAAAATCAAACTCGTCAATTTAAACTTCAAACATCAACATTCATGTAGCACCCATGACCCTAGAACAATAGGGTTCTTAGCCACTCATGTTCACAATCATCAAAATAATGTTTTCAAATATAAAATCAATGAATATTAGAAGAATAATGGAAGAATTAATCAAATCCGTGCTCCCGAGTGTTTCATACTTTTGTTTCTCTCTTAAAGTCACGTCCTCCCCCTCAAAATAGGTTTAGGTTGGCTTTTATATGAGTTGGGGCGTATTGGGGTCCAAATAACCGGGTCCTAGTCGAAATAGGACATGTTCCCATTTTGAGCGCCTAGGGCAGTGTGGGCGTTGGCCCTGGCGCTCAACTTTCCAACTTTCTGTTTTGTGCGCCACAGGTAGCGACACATGCTGCCTGTTGCATTTTCTTTCTATTTTCATTTCAATTCGTGTACTTTCGTCCCGAATCACATTTGAATGATTCCTACACATAGAAATACAACAAATTAGCATAAATCATTATATTATACATCCAAAATCTACGAGACATGATCATAATGCGAGGCAATATACATCAAAACATGCATACATTAAGTGGAATATCAGGTTTGATAGTTGCTGGTTTTGGATACAATTTTTGTCAATAGTCTAGTTAACATTGAAACTGAACAAACCGAAGTTATGGTACCGAATAAATCGAATCCGAAAGGAGAAAAATTGAACCATACCGAATATAATTAGGTACAGTATTGGTATAGCATTTTAAGAAACCAAATACTGAAAATACTGAACCAAATTGTTTAAATACCATACCGTATTGACCGACGAACACCCCTACTAACCACGGGCTGAACCAGAGCAATGGGCTCTACCGGTATAACCTCTAGGACCTAATCAACCTGGACCCGCTGCTTTGGGGTACGGGCCACGAGAGTCTGTGCTCCAGCCCAGCCTGAGTTGTGGTTGGTGCGAGAGTCTCCTGAAGTGCTGGGGTGGCAACAGGCGCCTCGGGTGTCTGTCCCTCGACTGGAGCTGCTGGTGGCTCCTCCATCGTAGCTCGGGCAGGTGCTCTTGCTGCACCACGTGCCCCTCCTCAGCCTCTGCCCTAGCCCTAGACTCTCGCTGCTCTAGCAGGAGGCGCGGGTGTCTGATCGTCAAATCCAAGACTGCGTGTCCTCACCATCTATGAGAGAATAGAAAGTCAAAGATTTAATTTTCGAAATCAACCAATTTGCACGATAAGGAATCAAAGAAGTGAAATTTTCCTAACACTTCTGTAGCCTCTCGTAGATAAGTACAGACGTCTCCATACCGATCCGCAAGACTCTACTAAACCTGCTTATGACTCGTAACACCTATGACCTAGAGCTCTGATACTAACTTGTCACGATCCCAATTTCCTCTCTGTATGATGTCGTGATGGCTCCTAGTCTCTACAACTAGGTAAGCCTAACAATTAATAATAACTGAACAAATATAATTAACAAGTTACTGAAAACAATTGAATAACTGATAAAAACCTTTTGAAACAGAATCTCACAATACACACCCCGAAAACGGTGGAACTGAGTCATAAGCTCTATAGAATAATTCTATAACATCTAATACATCACTATCTAAAAGAAATATAACAGGAAGTAAAATAAGGAAGGTGACTCCGAGGCTTGCGGACATGGAGAAGGTATACCTTGGAGTCTCACAAGAAGCTAGTAACAACCTCTATCAATCGACATGAGCAGACGTATCTGGATCTGCACACAAAAATGTGCAGAAGCATAGTATGAGTACACCACAACGGTACCCAATAAGTATCGAGCCTGACCTCAATAGAATAGTGAAGAGGCCAGGTCAAAGATCTACTAGGATAAAACTAAATAGTATAAAAAACAAATACGAATATGCAATGGAAAGTGAAGACACAACTGATACGAAACAAGATACTAACATGAACTAGTACCGAAAATCAACAATAGAAATGTAATGACTGGACCGGTCGTTTTGAGATTTAGCGCGTCGTTCGGGGGTTTGAGGCCTTGAGTTGCTTCACTTTATGTATTATGACTTGTATGTGTGGTCGAAATTTAATTTTGGGAAGTTCGGAGTTATCTCGGAAGGAAAATTCTCTATCCGTAAGCTTTAAGTTGGAAGCGTTGACTAAGGTTTGACTTTTGAGTGAACAACCTCGGAATCAGGATTTGATAGTTTCCAATTGGTTCGTATGATGATTTTGGACTTGGGCGTATGTTCTAGTTGAGTATCGGGTGGTCCGGAAGCATTTCGGCACTTATTGTAGAAAATTAGCATTTTGAAGGTTTTAGAATTTCTTAAGTTTGATTTGAAGAGAATTTTGGTGTTATCGATGTATATTTGGGGTTCCGAGCCTTGGAATATGTTCATATCATGATTTGTGACTTACATGTAAAGTTTGGCATCATTCCAGAATGTTTAAGTATAATTTGGATGCGTTCGACGAAGTTTGAATGTTTGAAATTTTAAGTAAAGGTTTCGATCGTTAATTCATAATTTTGATATTGTTTGACGTGGTTTGAGACTTTGACTAAGTCCGTATCGTGTTTTGGGATGTGTTGGTATGTTTGGATAGGGTCTCGGGGGCCTCAAGTGAGAATCGGATTGGAAACAGATCGAGTTTTGACTTGGAAGAATTGCTGAGGCAACTTAGATCTGGTGCAATCACACCTACGTGGAAAGGGCCGCAGGTGCGAGCTCGTAGAAGCGGCCAAAGTGGTCGCAGAAGCGGAGGGGAGTGAGGTTGGCTGGACTCGCAGTTGAGGAATCCACCGCACCTACGAGCTCGTAGGTGTGGGCTGTTGGTCGCAAAAGCGAAATAGGGGAAGGGGAGGTATTTCTGCAGAATCGGAGGAATGAGCGCAGGTGCGCCTTCGTAGGTGCGAAAGCTTGCTCGCAGATGCAGAGGAGGGGAGGCCTTAAGGAAACCGCAGAAGCGGAATTTTGGCCGCGCCTGCGGGACCTCAGGTGCGACGATCGCTGGGCAGAGGGCCTTGATAAGTACGTGGGTTTGACTCATTTTCATTTCATTTCTTCCATGGGAGTCGTCCTTGGAGCGATTTATGGAGTGCCATTTTCATTGTCTATCATGAGCTAAGTAATTTCTATAAGTTGTGAGTTAAATATACGAATTTGGGCTATTAAATACATGGAAAATTGTGGGAATTTTGGGATATTTAAGAGAAAACCTAGAAATTGGTATTTCTCATTTTGACCACGATTTTAGAAGTGAAGTTAGGAATAAAATATGTATTTGAGTTCATAATGTTATGGTAAAGTTTATCTTCAAAAAATTTTGGAATCCGGGCACGTGGGCCGAGGGTTGACTTTATTGACTTTTCAAGTGGAGTTGGGAATTGTTATAAATTAATTGATTTGATGTTGAAGTATATTTTTATTGGTTTTCATGTTTTTTTGACTAGTTCAGATTGATGGGCATTTGGTTTGAGGTGTTAGAGAGGCGTTGGAGCCGGTTATGGAATTTCGGAGCGAGATAAGTCTCCTGTCTAACCTAGTGAGGGGTAATTTACCCCGTAGGTGTTATATTTTTATGTGCTACATGTTGTGGGAGCTACGCACGGATGAGGTGACGGGTGTCCGTGCGTATGATATAATTCCTGATTATGTCCGAGTAGACTTAGGTTCACGCCATGCTATAATTGTACTATTTGAGTTATCCTTACTTGCCTAATTCCTTTATTTCGCGCTACGACTTGAGACTAGACTTGCATAGGGTGATAGACTCACTATTGTAGAGATGTGATCAGCTACTTGATAATCTGTGGAATAATTTGTGCTTCATTTACGAATTTCTCCCGCATTATGTGTATTCAATGCAAAGTTTTCCTTAAATTTCATAACTCACACCTATATTCGTGAGTGGGGTCAAGGACCTATTAAAGCTTCTTACTCTAAAGGGATCGGTCCATTCGCCTCGACAGGATTATGTACCACACTCTTATGGAAGCGGGCTGTTCGCCTCGGCAGTATAATAGATGCATCTATGGTTCGTGTCGTTCGACCCTCAGTAGTGTACACATTATTATGGGATCAGGCTATTCGCCTTGTCATTTCTATAAATACTCTTATGGGATCGGCCGTTCGCCTCGGCAACTTTATGAAACACTCTTATGGGATCGGGTTGTTCGCTTCGGCAGCGTCGTGCGTAAGATTTGACAAGAGACCAGCGTATCCGTGTGTTTTTCCTGATTTGAGTTGTAACGACCTATCTGGTGAATTCCAGTTCATATATACTCTGGTTGAGGAGGTAACTGATAATTGAGAGCTTGAGTTTACTGTTCAGAGGAGGATTGTACCACGTACCCATATTTGTTTATACTTTTTATTTACCATACCTCCTATTTGTTTACTTCCTACTGAATTTGATTTGGTGGACCACTAGTAAGTGCCGATGTCGACCCCTCGTCACTACTTCTCCAAGGTTAGGCTAGATACTTACTGGGTACGTGTTGATTTACGTACTCATGCTACAGTTGCTGCACTTATTGTGCAGGCATATATATTTCTGGTGGTCTTTTGGGCGCAGAGGCGCGCTATTGAGGAGACTCTATGGTGAGCTGCACTCCATGTTACGATCCGCAGCATACTGAGTCTCCATCAGAGTTACTTACATTCTTCAGTCTAATTTGTATTCCATACAGATGTTGTATTTTATTATATTTCTTAGTAGATGCTCATGCACTTGCGACAAAGGGTTTTAGGGGTTCCTAGTGGATGTTCATTATTGTAGTCACGTAATTATTATCACTTTATCTTGTAATTTGTACCTTACACGGAGAGTGGTAAAGAGGATCACGGGTTTGACCGAGTACCAGATTTTTTTACTTCATTTATTTAATGTTTATGATTTCAAAAATACTAAAATGAGTACTTAAGTTTAAAATTCACCGATGGCTTTCTTGACGGCGACGTTAGGCGCCATCACGGTCTATAGGGGATTTTGGGCTGTGACAAGAAATAGCATAAAAGAAGAAACTAAAAGTGCTACAACGATCATGTACGGACAAACTGATAGAACGATAAAGAATGAATCAACAAGATATATTCCCCACCAAAACACTTTGCAACATGAAATAAACAGCAAGAATCACATCGAGGTACCGGATCGTCTATAATGAAATCAAAATCGAGGTACCGCCTCGTATAATCAAGAATCACAACCGAGGTACCGCCTCATATTCACATTTCTCAATTTCAATCACAATCTTTCATTATACCGCAACGTGAGCCTTACATTTGAAATAGGTTTTGGGAACAGTTTTCGTGAAATATCTACACACACTATAGCCTACCATATGATGCCACGTGGCTTCACGTAGTTCCCCTACAAGAAACATGCACATAAGTCCCACCTTATACCGCCGCATGCACATCAACCCCAAGCCTTATACTGCCGCATGCGTGTCAATATCATATCACAATAACAATTCGCACCACAAGTGCCCATATATCACAACTTGCCAACAACAACAATAGCAATGTTTCCAGAACAATAGCCTATGGCACCACCACAACGTATACGAGAATATTAACAACAAGAATGGATGAAAAATGCTCTATAAGATAGATGTTTCAACAATAACCAACATCGTGTCAACGTAATAAAGACCTTCACAACTTCAACACCAAATAACTCAACAGTGAGAGAAATAACGTATAACCACGATATTAGATAAGACTATCTCACATAAAAGAGCTAATATTTAACAATGAGTCTCAAATAATGAAAATCAACAATTAAAGGGATAATATGGACAATGAATTCAAGTAACGAAAATCAATAAGGAAAGAGATAACACGAACAATAACTTCAAACAATGATAATTAACAATGAAGAGATAACATGTAACAATAAAAAGGGGAAACAAGTTCAACTAAAGCACGAGAGCAATTTAGCAAGCAGGATGTAGAATAAGTATTAAACAAGTTAATCAAGGCATGTAAGGATAGTCTAACACAATTAAGGATAAATTGACTATGAGAATTTAGAACATGATATGGCATTCCAATTAAGGCATGGAATTAGTCTAAGTAGCGTAAATCGATCAAATACCACAACCTGTGTACCCACTCCTCACCTTGCGTACAGGGATTTCACTTAGCACAATTGAATCAAACAATACCAATCCCAAGGGGTAGTTCCCCCACACAAAGTTAGACAAGACACTTACCTCAACTAGGCTAATTCAACATTCAGAAATAGCTTTTCCCTTAAAATCTGTCTCCACACGGCTCAAATCTACCCAAAATCGACTTAATATCATCAAACAATGCTAGGGAATTCAATTGCATTAGATAAAGTTAAGATCTTTATACTTTTCCCAAAAAGTCAACAAAAGTCAACTCGGAGCCCGCCCGGTCGAAACCGGGTCCAATGGTAGATTCCGTCTACCCATGGCCCCACGAGTTCATATATGTGGTTAATTTCAAAATCCGAGTCCAAATCGACTCTCAAAACTCAAATTCTTATTTTTCAAGAACTTGATAAATTTTCACAAATTTTCACTTTGATTCGCATGATTTTGATGTTTAAATCTAAGATAACTTGATGGAATATGATTTGAATATATTAGAATCACTTACCCAAGGGTTGTAGGTGAAAATCCCCTCTCCGAATCGCCTTCTACTGAGTCTAGGGTTCAAAAATGAGAGAATGAGTTCAAAAATCCCGTCCTAAGCTATTTGTCCAGTCGCAGATGTCGCAAATGCAACCTGGGGTTTGCAATTGTGAGCCCCGCAAATGCAAAGAATCCCTCGCAAAAGCAAAGACCTTCCATTTCTGGTATCATCACAAATGCAATGAAAAGATCGCAATTGCGAAATCTTGGACATCCGCAAATGCGACCATGTAGATCGCAAATATGAACCAGCTCTCTCTAGGTACTTATCACAAATGTGAACACTGGGTTCGCAAATACGAAACCAATAGACTTGGCCTAATATCACAATTGCAATCCAAAAACTCGCAAATGCGAGATCTGAGGCACCTGTGCAAAAACCAGCAAACTTAAACTCTAACAGCACTCCGCTAAGCGTCTGAAACTCACCCGAGCCCTCGAGGCTCCAAACCAAACATCAATACAAGTGTAAAATATCATACGAACTTGCTCACGCGATCAAAATACAAAAATAACATCTAAAACTACGAATTGAACTCTAAAACGCATGAATTTCAAAGAAATTTTCAAGAACTTCTAGAATTACAACTAGACAACTGAATCCTATCAAATCAACTCCAAACAACACCAAATTTTGTAGATAAGTTCTAACCCTTGCTTCAAGCTCTGCTCTGGGAGAATGGCCCCAACCGATGTGATCGACGTCGCATCTCGACCTATTCGTGCTGCGGAGCTAATAACCATAACGAACCTATTCCAAGTCCCAAAATAAAATTCCGAGCTCGATAACTAAATGTCAGCCTACGTTCTATCTTCAAAACCTGTATCAAAGAGAAAAGCCAGAATCCTCTCCGTACAGGTGACTGTCAAGAACAGTGTCACGATCGAGCTCAAATGCTCGATTCTCCGTCATCTGCCGATGAAAAGCCACCGTACTTGTCCCAAAAGAAGCGTCTTCCGATGGCGCATCATCCCCAACAAACCTCATCCCAAACAATTAACCCAGCTGTTACAGATTTGCAACAGAAGATTGGGATCACTGTAGCACAAAATCTCCTAGGAGCTTCCAACAATTCCTCACTCGATTCTGAGCCAAATCAAGCCATTCCAAGTGATGGATATTCTTCTCCAAGTTCATCCCAATCTCCCCACCAAATTTCAGATCACTTCACCTCCGGAATCACGAGTTCCGACCACCTGAATAGCTCAAAACTACACCAGTTGGTCGCGACTGGTGTTCTGCTAAATCAATTGGCTCAAGACCAATGCCAAATGATTCCTGAGGTTCAGGAGATTGTTTCCCACCCCTCAATTCCAATTTTCGTTGAACTAAACTCCACAACATTGAAAAAAGAAGATTTAGCAGTGTCGGGCACACCAGCTCAACAATAGCAGCAGCTGCAATCTGCTACCCTCACCTCTGAAGCTGATAAGCACACGAAAACACAGCCATCAACCTCAGCTCAAGTCCCCATCAAGGTCTCCACTAACTTTTATAAGCTAAAACATCCCAAGAGAAGCTCAAAACCATCAGTAAAGGAAGCAGCACCACATATCTCAGCCACACCAGCATCTCAAGCAGTACTAGTCATCAACGAATTCCAAGTACCGAGCACTTCTACCAAATCCAAAGCTCAAGCCAATACATCTCCTTCTCCTCCTACTGTCACCCAATCCTATGTCACTAGATTGAGAGCTAGACATGAAGCAGAAATCATTCCAATTCAATTCACCCCACCTGTCATTACCACAAAGAAGGGGAGGCCAGCAGTGATCTTTAAGAGGGAGGACTATCTGGTTAAATTTGCAGATAGATGCAAATTTACTGTGATAGGAAAGTTTCTCAACACCATGCCCAGAATGGAGATGATCAGGAAGAGTTTTATAGCTCAAACTGAACTCAGAGGAGGGGTGAAGATTGCTCCCTTCAATGCCGGGACATTTTACATAGACCTTGATAATGAGTATGATCATGCCACAGTATGGCAAAAGCAGTACATGTATATACAGGGCCAAATGATGAAATTGGAAGCATGGAATCCAGCTTTCAAGCCTAATGAGGATTTCCCAGTTGTTCCCATATGGATTGTGATCCCAGAGTTACCATGGCATTTATATTATATGGAGATTTTGACTCCATTGCTATCACCAGTTGGTAAAGCTCTGTTTCTGGATCTTTCTTCTTTTCAAAAGACTAGAGACAGTGTTGCTAAGATCAAGATGCAGGTTGATCTCACCAAAGACTTACCCACTCATGTATGGCTTGGTTATGATGAAGATGTCAACGGACAAGGCCAATGGCTTCAGATTCAATATGACAATCTCCCTAAGTATTGCACATATTGGAAACATCAAGGACACTCACCTCAATCCTGTCAAACTAAGCTAAAAAATGAGGAAAATCAGAGAAGAAAGGAAGAAACACCAGTTGCAGAGAAAGATCCACAAGTTCCAACTTTAAGTTACATCAAAGACAATCACACCAATAGTCATCAACAGGTAAGGCAGCAGAGTCACAGTACAAATGAGGCAGCAAAGGAAAAGAACAATAACCAAAAAGCATAGCAACATCAAAAGAGCAAAGAACACCAAACTATGGGAACTGCATCACCAAATGATGAATGGAAAACACAAAAAAAAGAAACATTTCAAAGGTAACTCCCAAGGCAACAAAAAGCAACAGCAGCAAATCTACATACCAAAACAAAATGCTATACAATCTAATGAGATTGTACTCACACAGGAAATTATCAGAAATGCACAGACATGTATGCCCTCTATATCTCATCAGGTAACTCCAGAAGTACTAAATTCTATTCATACCTCTGGAGGCACCAACACTGTATCCCATTCCCATGACTCCCCTGTTATTGTTCTTGAAGTTGATGGAGGAATGGAGAAATGTTAGGAGAAAACCAGTTTTTTGCAGGATGGGGTACCTAGTTGGGTTGGGATTCCTCATGTTTTGCATGAGTGTGCTAGAGCACAATTGATTTACAAGCTGCAAACATATAAGAATCCTGTTATTGACCCTCCCCTGTCACAACCTATGTTAGCTATCAATGATCAGGAAGGACAAGACAGAAATTTCTCTGCTAACAGAGACCATGAGCAGGGCAGGTAGGAGGAAAATAGCTCCATCCAGAAGGATTTGAATAAACACACTGCTCTAGCATCTGCCCCACTAGAAGAATGTCCTCTAAATAAACATTCTTCACAACAGGATGAATATAGACTTATTCTTTCAGAGGATGAGATGAGTGGAGGCTTTGAGGAAGAAGCTGGACCCAGGGATGCCACAGAAGAGACCAACATTGTGATATCCTTGCAGAAGCCATTAATGGGGAATACCATCAGAATGATATCATTCAAAATCAGGGATTATCTCTTAGAACATATAACCCATCACCAAGGATCACAAGAAGCATGGCTGCTAGCAGGAGCACTATCCCACCACACATGATGTTCCACAATGTACCTGAATGAATACCATGAGCATATACTTGAGGGAAGAAGCAGTACTTCAACCCACCATACAGCTAGGATACAGCAACACCAGCAGATACAGTAACCTGTACAGAAGAATAGAAACATTTACCCCTTACTCTATCCTTTTACTCTTTTCTTTCTATTTGTTCTGTTGCAGGAAGTTTCATCCAACCCTATGCAGATTTCTATACTTAGGCCACCAGCAAACAAATCACAATCATTAAGCTAGCAGGAACTTCCCCCTTAACATGCATGTTGAGTTTTGCAGGTGCAGGAAAGAGCAACAGTTCAATGCTGTAATCACAAAGGCAGCCACTAACACACATGGAGTCACAACCTCTGCAACTGGAGCAACCTTCCTGGCTCCCCTTTATTCACAGTTTGTTAATCTTGCAGGGAAATTGGCTTACCTAGTGTACTCCACATCAGAAGATATCCAGCTGCAATGTGTGCACTCACACAGATAATTGTGCCAGGTCATTGTACCAACTGCAATGTGTGCACTCACACAGGCATTAGATAGCCAACATACAGCTCCACAATAACAACAATCACAACAGCAGCAATGACAACTGCAGTAGTAGCAACATCAGCAGCAACAACAACTGCACCAGTAGCAACATGGACAGATACTCATCAATCAGTAGAACCCACAAGTCACTGAAATACAAGGCATTCAGCAGAAGCATCACACAAAATATGAATCCAGAATTACAGTGCAGCCCAATAATATAATGCAGTCTTCTCACAAGCACAAGCCACACAGCATATAGCCCCCTAGTAACAGCAACACAATCAGCAGAAGACAACTATTTCCTCAACAGTAGCCATAAATCATAGAAACAAAGTAGCAGTTAGCTAAAGGAACATTGAAAGTAGATAACTTGAAAGAATCTAGGTCATTGCTGCAATTTCTATGTGTGGTATTAGCACCTTTTGTGCTCATTCAATTGCAATTGCAGCAATTACCAGAAACTTCACAGCAACAGCTGCAACAGCACAGCCCATCACTTCAACACACAGATTCACAACAGTTCCACAACAGCAACAACAACATCACCAGCAGCACTAATAACAACTACTGCAACAACATTAGAAGTAGCAGCAACATCATCCACAGCAGCAACACTAGCAGCAGTAACAACAGTAGCTGCAACAACACCAACAACAGCAGGATGGACAGTCAATCACCAAGCCACAGACATACTAAATCAGCCAGTCATCATCACATGTATGTAGAAGAAGACAGAGATCCCAAATGCTCAATACAGCTACATACACATCTCAGTTTATTACACAAAAGCAGCAGACTATTCAGAAGCAGCAGTTCACACAGGCCAAGGATTAACACAGTGCAGTCCTCTCACAAGCATAAGGCTGACACCATACATCTCTACAGTAACAACAGCACAAGACAATCACCAGCCAGCTCATTCACAGCCACACAAGTGCAACTTGATCAGGCTCACAAGCATCACTTATCTTACACACAGCCTTGCAGAAGCAACAGCAACAATAGCTGTAATAACATATGCAACAGCAGCAGAAACAACAACAGAACCACCAGGAATAGCAGCAAGATGTACAAACACTCAACACCTCAGCAGAAGCTGCAAGCCTCAGATACACAACTGCAGCTTTCTCACCAGCATAAGCAAGTACTATGCAGACAGCTCCACAGCAGCAACAGCAGTACTTGTAATAGTTACAGCAGCAACAACAGCAGCAGCAACAGCAACAACAACAGTGGTATCAGCAGCAACAGCAACAGTAGTAGCAGCAATAGCAACAGTAGCAACAACAACGGCAGCAGTAGCAATAGCAGCAGCAGCAACAGAAACAGCAACAATGGCAACAGCAGCAGCAGGAAGGATATACATCCATCACTTCAGCAAAAGCCGCAGTACACAGGAACACAAGCCACTCAGCAGAAGCAACACACACATACACATCAAGACTCCAAGGAATCCAGCAGCCTCAGGAGCACACCAGCAAAACCAAGCATGTCAGTACTGTTTCAACTTCAGAAAGAGCCACAGCAACTAGACATTATATGCACCACACAGAAACATCTCCAAAGCAGCAGTAGCAACAGCAACAGCAGCAGTAAGTTGGAACTACACTCAACCCTCCAGAAGAAGCCACAACACACAGAAGCACAAGGTAATCAATCCAGCAGCACTCATTAATGCAGCAGTAGACACCACCAGCAGCAGGACACACATTACAACACTCACTGAAGATAAGGACAACTCAACACTCATCATATGCATCAGACACTACCAATATCACTCTCCAGCACATGGCCCTCTTTTGTTAGTCATCTTCAATTTTGCTTTCTTTGCTATCAAGGCCAAAGCAAAGTTAAAGATTGCCATTTCTCGCTATATGGCCCATCACTTAGAAGATCCCCATTTTTTGCTAGAAATAGATCCTATTGCATAGGGAGGATACTATTTCAAATCACTTGCTTAGTAGATTTAGGAACACATGTACTTTTTTGTATAGTTGACCTAGATTCACTTTACACTGTTTTTGTATATATGATTGTCTATCGATGTTATAAGATAGATAATTATAACATCATCATAGGTCTAACCCATAATAGTTATTTAGGAATACTTGGTCGTCAAGTTTGGAGGACCAAGAGTGTACACCTTTTCTATCAGGAGGTAAGGTCTATGTCCCCCTCCTTTTCTGTACTTTTTGTTTTATATAAGAAAATTAACGCTAGGCATGCTGCCTAGTGAATTTGAAAAAAAAGTTAATAATAAAATAAAATAAAAAAAAACTACGTTCAAACTTTTCAACTTTAAATTGCCAAATTTTAGCAAATCAACCTACGGACTCCCAAAATCAATTCCGGACATACACCCAAGTCCGAAATCACGGTAAAAAGTTATCAGAGCAATAAAAACACAGTTTCAGGGTCGTTTTTCAAAATTCAAAGTTTGGTCAACAATTTTAAATTTAGACTTCTATGTCAAGAATCAAGGGTCCAAATCAACCCGAAAGCTTCTTGGAACGAAACTAACCAACCCCGCAAGCCATAAAAGCATAAACACACAAGTGTGAAGCAATAAAAAGGGTAATGAGATGTAATCACACAAAACGACCGATCGGGTCATTAAAAAAGGTATATCTTCGGCTTACTTTTATAACATCTTCATCTCAGTAGAGTAACATGAACATCCATGCTTTAAAAACAAAGCATTTTATAACTTAGCTCTTCTTTTCACATATTTTCTTAAATACAAACATCATGCACACTTTTAAAGCCCTTCTAAGCACATATATGCCAATAGTACTTTCTAAGACTTCTTTAAGCTCACATCCTTTTAAAACTAGACGCCTTCTTTATAAGTATTAGGTCATAATACATAGTAAGTCGTACTCCTTTAACCCTAGTTAAGCATAATGCAAACAATTAGTCCTAAATCTAGTCCAAGTCCTATGGAGCTACCTCAGTTAGATTTTAAGGGGTGCCTAACACCTTCCCCTTAGAAGAACAAGAACCCTTACCCATAATCTCACCAATTAGCAGATTAATAAGAATATGACTTTAGTATTTAAATAGTTACCCTAGTATACCTTTAAATATTAAGTGGTGACTCTATTTCATCAACAAAAGAGAAACCACAAGTTGAATCTTATTTTGACTAGTGCAAAATTGGGCGCAACAGTCATGATGTTATATCCTTGCATTATATCTCTATTTATGTGCATTCTTTACATGTTATCTCACCTGTTGTTGATGCCCTTATATGTGTGACATGGTTTAGCCTGAGTACTATGAGATGTGAACATTTGAGAGTTGAGCGGTTGATGACTGATCATGGGTCAGAGAGCTGATTTGATATAGATACTGAGGTGATGCGTACGTGTCACGCCCCAAACCTGGGGAGACCTGACATAGTTTAGGCTAAGTACTGTGAGATGTGAACATTTGAGACTTGAGTAGTTGATGACTGATCATGGGCCATAGAGCTGATTTGATATTGACAGTGAGGTGACGCGCACGTGTCATGCCACAAACCTGAGGAGGCATGACCAACACTCGGTGCGATACTTGGCCCGAGCATACCACCCGGTGTCATACTTGACCCGACCATACTTGGCCCAGTTAATGACTGATCATAGGCCATAGAGCTGATTTGATAATTATAATGAGGTGTCACGTACATGTTACGCCCCAAAACTTGGGGAGGCCTAACATGGTTTAAGCTGAGTACTATGAGATGTGAATATTTGCGACTTGAGCGGTTAATGACTGATCATTGGCCATAGAGCTGATTTGATATTGATAATGAGGTGATGCGTACGTCTCACGCCGCAAACCTAGGAGGCATGGCCAACACTCAGTGTCATACATGGCTCCAAAGCATACCACCCTATAACTGTGAACCCTGGAGGGGTAACCCTCAACATAGACCGGCGAGGTCCACTAGCAAGCAAACAATACCAACCAAGGCCGACAAGGCCGTACGGTGAAATCATCTAAATATAATATCTAACTCACCTGAAGGGTAAACACACCTAAACACATATGCGTAACTATGTAGGCCGACGAGGCCGCCATGAACATTTACAACCAGCAATACCAAAATGAACATATACACAAGCTAGGAAGGCCACAATACTGACATACAAAACATACAGAACTCGCCTACAAGCCTCTAGAGATAACAGAACTATATCATGGTTGGGACAGGGTCCCGACCTATCCATCAAGTCTGTATATAAAAAATGGACCCCAAAGTCTAGACCAGGTAACTCCTGGGGAATGGAGCTTACCATTCAAGCTGATGTCCAGCTTTGTCTACTGAGAAGGTCTATCCGGTTGTCTATCATAACCTGCATGCATGAAATGCAATGCCCCCCGAAAAAGGGACGTTAGTATAAACTAAGGTACCGAGTATGTAAGGCAATAAAATAACTAAAAGTTGAAGCTGAACCGAAGTACATAGTAATCTGGAAACCAAAGACTGCTCTGAGACATACTCACCTATTCCGACTCAACACAATGTATTATAGTGATATCATAGCGAGCTGGCCATATATAGGGCTTAGTGTATCTCTCACTGACCAAGTGGCCAGGCAACAGTAAACTCTCACTAACCATGAGGCCAGGCAAAGATAAACTCTCACTAACCATAAGGCTAGGAAAATATAAACTCTCAATAATCATAAGGCCAGGTGATAGTATCTCTCACTGACCATAAGGCCAAGAAATAATATCTCTCACTTACCAAGTAGCTATGAAATTATAAACTCTCACTAACCATAAGGCCAGGCAATAGTATCTCTCACAGACCAAGTGGCCAGGCAACAGAAAATATATATATGTGATGTTATATATATATATATATACATATATATATACATATATATATATATAGTAGAATGTATAAAGGTGCATATGTAATTTCTCAATTCTATCCAATATCATGAAATGACACGAAGCGAATAAGAACCTCTCTCAATAATATATGATCAAATTTTACGAAAAGATGTAACACCTGTGAGATACGAGCTCTATTGTATGTATTTCTTGTACAAGATTCATCAAACTCTTACTTACTACAGATTCATGCCAATGAAAGAAAAGGGATAACCATTACATACCTCTCATCGTCTATACAAACTCAATAACAACATATCAAAAACAACAAATTCAAGTTGTTATCCATAATTTTCATCCACAATATAGCTCTAAAACATCCTAAAACTATCCAACAACTACAAGACATCAGGCTTGATTTTTACTACTTTTATCTTACAAGTTCTTTAACAATAGGATTGCTATGACTTAGATGATCAAGAAAAATTAGAAGAATCATAATATCACCTTCAACCAGCAAGAACAAATCCAACACAAGCTTATATCACCATAAAGAAATCTCTCGAAACAGCCGCTAGAAGAAAATAACAAATTTATAAACACCACAAGGTTTCTAGTGTTTGATTCACTTTGAGAACCTTAGGATTAGCTCTTGAACTATAGAGAACCTTTAGAGATATTTTTAGTGCGTATAGGAATTGATATGGACAAAAAATAGGTCTCCAATTCATTCTACTACTTTATACAACTCGAGAATTTTCCACTGCCTAAGTGGGTCCCAAAGAGGCTGCATGTGCAGTCTTGTAAAAATGTGAATATCTCTCTAATCCAACATCAAATTGACAAACGGTTTAATAAATTGGAAACTAGTCTCTTAGACCTTCAATTTGGTAGGTGGATTTAACTCTTGGTATATTAGGAGAAAGCTCAGTGACGTTAGACCCAAATTTCAATAAAATTATGAACATAATACTTTTGCCAACTATTGTTTTACAACTTTTTTGACATCAAAAATCAACATAAAAATATCAGATGAGTCAAATTCCTCAAAACACAACCTCCTTAGCATATTAAGAACTCCTAGTTTTACTCCGAAAGTAAGGGTTATAACATCTTTGACTTGTTTAGCCATCAACCCTCACTATACTTCCTTAGCACTTGTTTTAACTCATCATTATCTTTGTAAAGGTCCTTAAACTCTACGGCATATATTTATTCACTTAAGATGCATTCTAACATGAAAGTATGGGTTGTAACATCTTTCCTTCCTTAGGAACATTCGACCTCCAATATTAACTCTTAGAGACTTGCAAAAATTTCGATAGAGTCTCCTCTGTGCACTAGACTAAAACCAACCTACACTCTGCCAGAAACACGCCATACATGACACACGGGCTAGTATCCATAAATATCAACACTTGGCCTCCCACGGTCGTCAATCATAAGTAATGCTAGTCAAAAATAAGAGCTCACCTCACGACCTACTATTTTTAACCGGGATGTGCTGTGATATCCCATCTTGAGCCATTTCTTTAGTTTGAAATAGGTGGGGGAATTTAGATTTCATCTCCTCTGTGACCTTCCACATCATTTCTTTGATGTTCTTATTTCTTCATAATACCTTTACGGAGACTACCTTTTTTGTCCTTAACTTATGGATCTGTTGAACTAAAATAGCCACTAGAATCTCCTCGTATGATAGATCCTCTGTATTATCAATGCCACCTATTGGGACAACCAGAGAAGGATCTCCAATGCACTTCTGCAACATAGATAATGGACTGACTCTAACTGTGGAGGCAATTCAAACTCATAAGCTACTCTGTATATCCATCGAATGACTTTGTAAGGCCCTATATATCACAGGATAAGCATGCCCTTCTTACTGGATCTCATGATGCCTTTCGTAGATGACATCTTTAGGAATACCTAGTCGTCTATGACTTTCCGTACGTTCGTACTTTAGGAACTTTTTATTCTCTGACCTTGGCCATCCTATAATCTTTAATCTGATGCTCTTAGAGCCAAGTACAATCCTCACCTTGGCTCTCATAGTTCTCGCTTTTACTTTTCTTAATATTAGTAATCAGCTTGGTACTTGTAACGTTACTATTCAAACCTTTTGTCACACCTTGTATAGAGATATACATATATTTTAGCTCCGTATGAGGAGTGAGTGATTTACGATACGCTTCAATTTCTCAACCTCGTATTCTTGCCTCCTGACTTATCCCCCCTTGTAAAAATTTATGCTTGGCTTTTCATCTTAGCTCACTCACATTCTTGATGTTTTAAATTGTTGTACTTTTGTAAAAGATCACACATTTCTAGTTTTAGCATAGTTTGTCCTAACAGACACTTTTGAACTGAATGGTCAATCTAAAGAGTCATTCATCCATGTTGTACTTAATAGTCCATGATTATCTTTGACGTACCGACCACATGATGTCGCTCGTCTCAAATCATGTCTTCTTATTAGTATTCTAGATTACGACTCTACTATCGTTAGTGTACTTTACTCGAATGGTAAAAATAATGCTCCATCGCCCTGGTAATGTCTCAAAGTCCCCCAATAGTGGGGGCACATATTTAGCTCCTCATCTCCACTCCATCTTTTGTTATATCTAAGGCTGGTACTCTTTTAACAGCTTTATGTATAGCTATTATAGAATATGGCTGATGTACTATCTCTCTTGTATTTCTGCTATTAAGAGTGATTGTGAAATGTTCTAAGTCACGATTTCTATAATCATCTATGTCTAAGACTCCTAATTTACTTAGCTAATGTAACTCTCGAACTTCCTCTTCCCTCTCAACTTTAAGCGGGCTTAAGCTGTCTTTCAATCTGTGGCTCAAGGTATTAGCTATTACTAACCTTTCGTGGACGCTATGGAACATCCATGTTATAATTATCTAACAATTCAAGCCTTTTTTGTGACGTGGACTCAATTCTTTCTTTTAACGATATATGGGAGTCTCCTATAACCGTAAGAATGTCAACATATTTTCTACATAGATAATAATATAAAACCTTAAGTACGTTCATAACGTAACTAACTCTGGGTCCTAGATCGAATAATTCCTTTTGTACCTTCTCTGTTGTCTTTAAACGTAAGCAATTACTTTTCATGGTCATTCTGCCACTTGTTGCATGACTACTTGGCTTATCTTAGTGCCCATGCATACTAGAATTTCGTGTAACTTATATGATCTCGAATATTACTTTTGATTTTACATCCCATTCATTAGTCACAATAGGTGCCACTTTCTTATAGAGTGCATACAATTTTCTAATGAGACTGTTGTTACAAGATCATTTCTTCTATAATATCGAATTCAGGTTGCTACGCTTAGGTCGACTCCTTCTTCCTTATTTTTCCAGCTAGTCATTCGTTGTAATACTTAGGGGAGAACATCTGACTCTTGCAAAGCTACGAGTTTATTACATCGTATACCCGGTGAAATTTCGATGTTCTTACTCACTTATAATTATCCTTAGTTAATTACCTCTGTGCCCTTGTGCTTGTAAGGTTACTTCTGAATTCGAACTTTTATTGTCTCCTTAGTGACACTCTTTTTTTTTCCGTAAAAATTATACGGTAGCTTTAACTACCTCAACTCCTAGCTAAGTATTTCTCAAGGATTACGATCTCTTATCTACGAGAATGTATTTCCTATTCTTGGTGTTCCCTACATTTATATTGCATGATCCGCTAATTTATCTCTAACTTCTTGTCTAGCCATAACTAGGCTCTTACTGAATCATTTACTAACTAATTGTTGGTCCATTATATACATATATACAGACACACACAAAACCTCTCTTTGGTTATATTAACTTAGCTCTCGCACTGGCTCCTTACGTATCAAATGTCCATTCGCACTTATTTATCAATCCTTTTCGGCAACCCTTACTGCTTCTCCTCAGCGCTGTGTTTGCATAACATTCTAAAGTCAAACATATCAATAGGATCTAGTTAAATGCAATCTCATTCCTTTCGCCTTTTTACTTCATTCTTCCTTTACCATTCTATATTTACCTGAACCACATAACTCTGACTTAATACCATGTCACACCATCTTCTCCCCTTTAGGGGAGTACTAGCATTTAATGCTCTGAAGTTTCACTTGTAGATGTTTTACATCTTCTTCTTTGGCGTCTTTTCACATTCTCAATGACCCTCACTCACCTTGCGGTAACCCTTCTGTACCATGGATAAGTGAATTTCTTACGCACGAGGGCAACACCTAGTGTAACTAGCACACTTAGTCCCTTAAGCTTAACTCTGCTCATAGCGCTTGATAAAGGAAGCATCTTCCTTAATGACCTTTAAAGGTTATTCTTCTATTGTCCATTCTATTATTGCCGGAACATTGTCTTCGAAATTCTTACAAAGTCGACTATTATTGAATCCGTTGGTCCCTAATTCATGTTTGGTTTATCTTGTTTACTAGCCCATACTGATTTCTATTACTCCGGGGTTCTAATTTAGCCTTCTAGTAATCACTTTGGATTCACCAACTCATTTCTCTAAATGAGGATACGATTTTATGGCTTATATTCTTTTATAGTCTCAAGGCATGTCTCCTCTTGTCTTTTCCTTCACTTGACAATAGACTCTATCATCTTGTCATATTTTGATTTACCGTTATCACCCATGTATCACATGTTACTCATAATGCTTCATTTACTCTTTTCCTGTTCTCCTACTAATGTTTCTGTCTATTACCTTATTCTGAAAACTTCCAACATAATATTCTTTCACTTTTGGCTCCCCTGCTCCATCAAGCTGGCTCTTTGGGTCACCTAACATTCTCTCTTTAATAGGGATGGGAGTCATACTAAGGTAAATATTTGTACCTTCTAGGATTCTAGTGCTTACCTTCTAATTTTTTTGCACATTCTAGTTTCCATATCTGACTGTACTATTCTAGAGAGTGCACTACTTGGGTGTCTCACAAGGAAATCTATGATCACGTTTCTAATATCATTTGGAAATGCCAGCTAATGCTAATAATCCATCCACCATTTTCGGTTATTCTAACCTAGCTGGATCATGATATCCCATCTTCTCTTAAATTCTATTTGTTATCTCTCATAAGGCATATCTGAGATAGGTGTAGCCGATTGCACATACCTATATTACTAGTTAAAGTAAACTCAGAATGCTTATATTTCTTTGTCTGAACTGTAAATACAAATAATATTCACTAACTAGTATCTCGTACCCTTCTTCACCTTGCTTCTATTAAACTTATACTTTTACCTTCTGATACTCCCATAGCCTGCTATTCATAGGGTGTGTTAGATATTCTCATCTTAGGGTCTTAAGTAGGAAATTTGCACATCCGGTGTGCACGATCTGATAGGGCCTCAAACTAGCCACGTCATCAAGAACTCTCTCTACTAGTGCCCTTACTTGCTGCTGTATTTTCCCTCTGGTTTGCCGTAGTCTTTCTAATTACAAGAATCTTTGTATCATTAGCAAACATAAGTCCTAACTCAAACTCTTATGAATCAGGCCAATAGCATGATTTGGATTTGAAAGAAGGGTAACAGACTCCTATATGCCCCGTAGCCTCCTGCTTATAAGTGTGGTGCACAATACACCTATAAACTAGACTCTACTAGACACGACTTGTAGACTCTCCAGGAAAAACCTGCTCTGATACCAACTTTGTCACGCTCCAAACCTGGTAGGCGTGGCCGGTCCCCGGTGCCATACTCGGCCCAAGCGTACCACTCTTGATTGTGAACCCTGGAGGGATAACCCTCAATTTAGGGTGATGAGACCTACCTACAAGCAGACGATACCAACTAGATAAGGTCATACACTAAAATCATGTGAAGATAATACCTAACTCACTTGAAGGGTAAACATACCCAAACATATATACATAAATATGCAGGCCGACGGGCCCACCATGAACATCTACAAATAGCTATACCGAAATGAATATGTAAACATGCTGGCAAGGCCACAATACTGACATGCAAAACATACATGACTCACCTACAAGTCTGTGAGATAACAGAACTATATCATGATTGGGGCAAGGTCTCAACCTACACATCAAATTTGTAAATACAAAATGGATTCCAAAGTCTAGACCTAGTAACTCCGGGGGAGAAGAGCTTACCAATCAAGCTGATGTTTGGCTCTATCTACTAGGAAGGTCTATCCAATTGGCTATCATAACATGCACGCATGAAATGCAGCGCCCCTGACCAAAGGGACGTTAGTACGAAATAATCTACTGAGTATGTAAGGCAATAGAATAAGTAAAATCATAAACTGACTGAAGAACATAGTAATCTGAAAGCTCTGATACATACTCACTCTTTCCGATTCAACACAATGTAATATAGTGATATCATAGCTAGCCGGCCACATATAAGGCTCAGTGTATCTCTCACTAACCAAGTGGCCAGGCAACAGTAAACTTTCACTGACGGTAAGGCGAGGAAAATATAAATTCTCATTCACCATAAGGCCAGCCAATAGTATCTCTAACTGACCATAAGGCCAGGCAATAATATATCTCAATAACCAAGTGTCCAGGAAAATATAAACTCTCACTAACCATAAGGTCAGGCAATAGTATCTCTAACTGATCAAATGGCCACGCAATAATATCTCTCACTAACCAAGGGCCAGCCAACAGAAAATATATGCATATGATATTGTATATGTATATAGTATAATGTATAAAGGTGTGTATGTAACTTCTCTGTTTTTATCCAATATCAGGAAATGACATGAAGCAGATAAGAACCCCTCTCAATAAGATAAGAAGGAAATTTACGGAGATGTAACACCTATGAGACACGAGCTTTGTAGTATGTGTTTCTTGTACAAGATTCATCCAAATCTTAATTACTATAGATTCATGCCAATGAAAGAAAAAGGGATAGTCATTACATACCTCTCATTGTCAATGCGAACTCAATAACGAACTTGTCTCGAATAGCACCTCAACCTATAACAATGACAATATGTTCATTAACTTAAAGAATACTAGTATACAATGTATATCAAATGATAACTCATTCCTATAAAGAACCGGGCGGCATCTCCCCTTATTTTAGCACTCCCCCCAAGCCTACAATAGGCATAATAATGACTATAACCAGCAAAAAACTCACCAATAAAGTAATGAGCGACAAGCTCGGTCTCAGATTAATAAATGACACGTTCCAACTTCTCTTTTCATTCAAATTGAGCAACACAACCAATAACACATAACCATCCCCTTCCCACGCAAACAAGCCATTAATTAACTTAGAGGTAAGCTCATAATCAGCCAATCAGTGCAGCAACAACATCAATAAATGACAATAAGACTTTCGTCAACGAAAGGGAAAACTAGAACATAACGTTTTAAGCAACGAGCTCATCTCATAGCCACAACCAGCACCTTCCTTTCTCCATAAGCATAATAACAAGATCAAAAGCAATAAACCCAAGTGTTTCTCCATAATTTCCCAGCCATAATATAGCTCAAAAATATTCCAAAGCACTCCAACAATTACTAGACATCAAACATGATTTTACTCCTTTTATCTTGCAAGTTCTTTAAGAAAAAGATAGCTATGACTTAGATCAGCTTAAGAACAAGTAGAAAAGTCAAAACTCACCTTCAATCAGCAAGAACAGCTCCAACTGAACCTTACTTCACCGTGAAGAAATCTCCCAAAACAGCCACTAGAAGAAAAATACCAAATCTATGAACACCGCAAGGTTTCTAGTGTTTGATTCGCTTTGAGCACTTTAACATTAGGCCCTTGAAATATGTGAGAACTGTTAAAGAGAACTTTAGGATTTATAGGAACTGATGGATGAAAATTGAGGTCTCCAAGTCGTTCTACCACTTTATACAACTTGAGAATTTTCCACCGCCTAAGAGGCCATTTGGCCAAGCTGCCAAAAACTGCTTATTTTTAAAAGTACTTTTGTTCAAAGTGCTCGAAAAAGTACTTTTGCAAATTAGTAGTTTATGTTTGGCCTCATTGAGTAATACCTTCTGCAATCAAATTCTGTTTCGCAATTATTCCAAAAAGTGCTTTTAAATAGCAAATTTTGAAAAAAATACTGTAAAAGTTTAGTTTACAGTTAGTAACATTTTAAAAGAGATAAATAAATTTAAAAAAATATATATAAAAATATAATTTAAAGATTTTAGTTAATATAAAATATGGTTATTCCAAAACGATAATATAGGGACATCTAGTTTTACTTATTGTTTACATGGCGATTTAAATATATCAAAATGTATCACTCAATATAAATTAAAAATATACTCTTATAAATCACAATATAAAAGAAGAGAATTTATTTATAGTAGAGAGAATATTCTAGCGAGAAATATGAGAAAGTGAACAAAAATATAATAGAATAAAAAAGAGAACAAATGTATGGTAAAATAAGAAAGAGAAAATAGAAATGTTAACTTAACAACGGATAATTTGGAAAATATAAATTTAATATAAAGATATTTTTGTCTTGAATAAATTAATTTTTTGTTGTTGCTGCTGCTTCTTGGAAGAAGTTAAAATTTGTAGCTTCTCCCCAAAAGCAAAAAAATGCTTCTGCTTCTGCTCAAGGTACTTTATTTTATTTTGGCAAACATCTCAAATTTTTCAAAAATTACTTTTTGCTTTCCACAAGCTTGGCTAAACAGGCTCTAAGTGGGTCCCAAAGTGGCTGCCTATGTAGTCTCGCTGAAACGTGAATATCTCTCTACTCCGACGTTGCATTAACAAACGGTAAATGCATTGGAAACTAGAATCATAGACTTTAAATTTATTGGGTGGATTACCTCATAAATCCAAGTTTATTGGGAGAAAAGCTCTGTGATATTAGACCCAAATTTTAGTTACAGATACAGAAGGCGCAATCAAAGCACTAAGATCATGGGGTTATGAATGTAACTTGCAATAATATTTGTTGACTTTTGTTTTACAACTTGTTTGACACCAAAGCTCAACATACAAATATTATAAATTCAAATACCTTAAAACACGATCTCCTTAGCATATTAAGCACTCCTAGCTTTACCCCGAAAGTATGAGTTATAATATCTTTAATTCGTTTAGCCTCCAACCCTCACTATACTTCCTTAGCACCTCTTTTAACTCATCATTATCTTTGTAAAGATTCTTATACTCTCTGTCTTATATTGATTCACTTAAGACGCATTCTAACATGAAATTACGGGGTGTAACTGTATGCCAGGCCTCGCATTAGGCTGAGTGATCTTGACGGAGTGATAACCTGTGCACTAGGCCCATATTGGGCTAAATAATGTTGATCGTTAACTTAGATTCGATTAGTGCTTAGGCTAAGACCCGCCCCTCCAAAATTAGGTAATCACTTGTGGGTGCAAGCAAACGGGTCATATATGTGCTTGGTGTCACGACTCCAATTTTTCTCCGTAGGATGTTGTGATGGTACCTAGTCTTGAGGACTAGGTAAGCCTAATGCTTACTGAATTAATGGCAAACTCTACCAAAAACTATTAGATATGACACTAAAATATTTAATATACAAAGCCAACAATCCTAAAACCGCTAGTGCAAGTCATAAGCTCTACTGAGTTTACTAGAAAATCTCTATGTATAATTGTTCGGGAATAGAAATAAATAGTACAAAGTAAAATTTCAAAAGGTGAATCTGAGGCCTGCAAACGCAACAGCAATTATACCTTGAGTCTCCACAGCAATGCTCGATCAGCTAGCTAATGGTCAACAACTCCGAAGTACTTGGATCTGCACAAAAATGTGAAGAAAGTGTAGCATGAGTATACCGCAACAGTACCCAGTAAGTATCAAGACTAACCTCGGTGAAGTAGTGACAAAGGACAGTCAAGACACCTACTAGACTAAGTAACATGTACAAGTACGAATGTCAAGCTAACAGGAAAAAGATGTCAACAAGAAGCTAAGCATGGTAAAGGTAACAAAACAACACTCACAATAAAATACTAGGAACAACGATTGACAACAAGGGGCAAACAGGTAATAATGCCATAGAGTAAGCTGATGAGAGTTTAAGTCCGGTGTAACCAAGTAAAGGGAACAAGTAACAACACAACAAGGGAAACCGATTTAACAAAATGTTTGTTCAAGGACTCTCCCTAGGCACTTCACCTCATAGTCAAATTTCAAGGGTCCCAATTCATGAACCCTAATCACTTGGCATCTCGTATCCACATTATAATTCATAACCGCATGGACGAATCACATGCCAAGAAAGTGACAATATCAAATCTCCGCACGGACAACTCACGTGCCAATAGAAAAACTCTCACACCGAGAGCAAGTAAACCAAAGTACATGTAATTTGTCAATGACATCAGGATTCATCTTCTTAAATCAATATGAGTGATTAATTAGGTGTATGTTTGTGCATGTGTTCTATCACAACTCAAGTCAACAAGTAAGAGCAGAGACAATGAATGGCACATAGGGAGCAATCACCACAAAAAGTACAATGAATAACCCACACAAGGTAGGAAAACCACTACAAAAATATCATCAATAACAATGCCCCCAGGCCATCAAAACTCATCGCAATTCATTCCCCGACATAGCCCACGTTGTCTCGCCACGTGCACAACAATAAAGTAAAAGCCCACCTTATCTCGCCTCACGCACATAATAATATTCCCACCTTGTCTTGCCACATGCGCAAACCCACATACATAGCCCGCCTTCTCACGCGAACACCCCGACAATTCTCTCAACAATATCACAGGTGCCGAGAACATAACAACACAATATAAGGTCTTTTACCACATGTTCCCATATGCCACAACTTTTCCTCAAAACAATTTCAATACCTCCACCACGCATAGCCCTTGGCTCAACAACACTGAGTACAACAGCAACAATAATAATAACACGAGAGTGCGGCAAGTAAATCAACATAAAAATTTCAGAACACAAAGAAACGGAAGAACAGGCTCACAAAGAAGACACAACAAGTAATAATGGTCTCAACAAGAATAACACAACAAGGGAGAGATAATGTGTAATAATAATTCCACATAGGTACAACTCGACGATAAGAGAGATAGCGTGGATCAATGATTAAGGATAAGTCGACAATGAAAGGGGTGACAAAAACGTAAGGGTAAATTTAGTAAATGGAGAATTTAACATGATAAAGCAACTTCATTAATCAACACAAGAACCTAACAGCCCTAAACGGTCAAATTTTCACAAATAAGCTCGAGTATGCACTCGTCACCTCGTGTACACGGCCCTCACATGACACAATTAGCACAAATGACTCAAATCCTAAGGGATAGTTCTCCCACAAAAAGTTATGCAAGATACTTACCTTAAAGAAGCTAGACTAATACTCTAAAATGACCTTCTTCATCAAAGAAGCTAGACCAAATTTCCCACTTAATTCACTAACTAAATGATGAAAATAACAATGGATTCATGAAATATAAAAAGATTCGGGTAAAGAACACTTACCCTAATAAATTGCTTGAAAACCCCATGAAGAATCGCCCAAAGCCAAGGTCTACAACTCCAAAAATGAATTAACCTGACCAACGTGGACTTGCTGCTCTGGAGTATGGGCGACGGGAGTCTAAGTTCCTCTCCCGGACTATGAAGTAGCTGGTGCAACTGGAATTAACCCCGCCCGAGCCAATGTGTCAAACATGCTCGGGAACTGTGTTAAAGTCTCTTGAAGTCTGGGTTTAGCAGCATGCACCTCTGGTGCCCGTTCCGCAACCGGAGCTACTGGCGGCTCCTCAACTCCTGCTCGGACAGGTGTTTTAGCTGCGGTGCATGCTCCTCCTCGACCTCTGTCTCAGCCTCTACCCCAGCCCCTACCAACACTGGCTCTGGGGGCAGCATCATCAGTAACTGCAGCTCGTGTCCTCAACATTTTTGAGAGAATAGAATGACAAAGGCTAAACTCCAAGATCAATAAACTCGCACGATAGGAAGGAAAGAAGTGAAACGGTCCTAATAGTTCCATAGCCTCTCGAAGATAAGTACAGAGGTCTCCATACCGATCCACAAGACTCTACTAAACTTGCTTATGACTAGTAGCACCTATGAACCTAGAGCTCAGGTGCCAACTTGTCACGATCCCAATTTTACTCTGTAAGATGTCGTGATGGCACCTATTCTTAGGGACTAGGTAGGCCTAATGCTTACTGAATTAATGGCAAACTCAACCAACAACTATTAGATATAACACTGAAATTTTTAATATACAAAGCCAACAATCCCAAAATCGGTAGTACAAGCCATAAGCTCTACTGAGTTTACTAGAAAATCTCTTGTACAACTATTCCAGAATAGAAATAAATAGTACAAAGTAAAATTTTAGAAGGTGACTTCGAGGCCTGCGAACACAACAGCAAGTATACCTTGAGTATCCACAGCAATGCCCGATCAGCTAGCTAATGATCAACAACTCCGAAGTACCTGGATCTGCACAAAAATGAGCTAAACGTGTAGCATGAGTACATCATAGCGATACCTAGTAAGTATCAAGACTAACCTCGGTGAATTGGTGATGAGGGACAATCAAGTCACCTACTAGACTAAGTAACCTGTACAAGAAAGAATATGAAGCTAACAGGAAAACAATGTCAACATGAAGCTAAGCATGGTAAAGGTAACAAAACAATACTCGCAATAAAATACTAGGAACAACGATTAAGAACGGGGGGCAAATAGGTAATAATGTCATAGAGTAAGCTGATCAGAGTTTAAGTCCGGTAAAACCAAGTAAAGGGAACAAGTAACAACTCAACAAGGGCAACCGCTTTCACACAAAGTTTGTTCAAGGACTCTCCCCAAGTACTTCACCTTATAGTCACATTTCCCGGTCCCAATTCGTAAACCCTAATCACTCGAAATCTCGTGCCCAAATTACAATTCATAACCGCACGGACGACTAACGTGTCAAGGAAGTGACAATATCAAATCTTAACACGGGCATCTCACGTGCCAACAATAGCAATGACTCATGACCGCACGGATAACTCACATGCCAATAGAACAACTCTCACATCTAGGGCAAGTAAACCAGAGTACATGTAAATGGTCAATGACATCAGGATTCATCTTCTTAAATTGATGTGAGTGATTAATAACGTGTATGCCTGTGCAAGTGTTCTAACACAACTCAAGTCAACAAGTAAGAGTAGAGACAATGAATGGCACATAGGGAACAATCACCACAAAATGTACAATAAATAACTCACACAAGGTAGGCACACCACTATACAAATATCATCAATAACAACGCCCCTAGACCATCAAAAGTCATCACAAATCATTTCCCAACATAGCCTACTTTGTCTCACCACATGCGCAACAATAAAGTAAAAGCCTTCCTTGTCTCGCCGCACGCGTATAATAATATTCTCACCTTGTCTCGCCACATGCAAAAACCCACATATATAGCCCGCCTTGTCACGCCGCATGTGCAAATATCAATAACAACAATAGGACGGACAACTCATGTGCGAACACCTCGTTAATCCTCTCAACAATATCACGTGTCCCAAGAACACAACAACACAATATAAGGTCTGTTACCATATGTTCCCATATGCCACAACTTTTCCTCAAAACAATTGCAATAAACCACACATAGCCTTTGGCTCAACAACACTGAGTACAACAGCAACAACGATAATAACACGAGAGTACGGCAAGTAAATCAACACAAGAACTTCAGAACACAAAGAAACGGAAGAACAAGCTCACAAAGAAGACACAACAAGGAATAATGGTCTTAACAATAATAACACAACAAACGGAGAGATAATGTGTAACAATGATTCCACATAGGTACAACTAGAAGATAAGAGAGATAGCATGTATCAATGATTCCTAATTTAGGATAAGTCGACAATAAAAGGAGTGACAAAACATCAATTAAGGTTAAGCAAATTACAGAAAGGACAGCGATAACTTCAATTAAGGTTAAGCAATTACGATAAAGACAATACGGCAGTAAAAGAGGCAACAACTTCAATTAAGGCCCATAAGAGTTTAATTGGCAACAAGGGTAAAACATGAATCAATCAATTTCAAATAAGACACGTAAGGGTGAATTTAGTAAATGGAGGATTTAACATGATAAAGCAACTTCATTAATTAACATAAGAACCTAAGAGCTCTAAACGGTCAAATTTTCACAAATACGCTCGAGTATGCACTCGTCACCTCGCGTACACGGCCTTCACATGACACAATTAGCACAAATGACTCAAATCCTAAGGGATAGTTCCCCCACACAAAGGTAGGAAAGATACTTACCTCAAAGAAGCTAGACTGATACTCTAAAATGACCTTCTTGTGCGTAACAACCTCCAGACAGCATAAATCTAGCCAAAATAACTTAACACCATAACTAAAATCACACGAAACAAATTCCGGATAATAAATCCTAGATCTTGAAAGAGAAATAAAAAGTCAACCTGGGGCCCGCATCTCGGAACCCAACCAAAATTACAAAATCCGAACTTCCCAAAGTCCGAACTCAAATCGCCTTTCAAATCTCCAAAGTTTAGTCTAAGAAGTTTTCACAATTTTTCCCCAAATTTCCCACTTAATTCATTAATTAAATGATGAAAATAACAACGGATTCCTGAAATATAATAAGATTCGGGTAAAGAACACTGACCCCAATGAATTTCTTGAAAAACCCACGAAATATCGCCTAAAGTCGAGGTCTACAACTCCAAAAATGAATAAATCCTCAAACCCCCAAAATATATACTTCTACCCAGCCATGTTCGCACCTGCGACACATTAGCCGTTTCTGCTGCGTAGCTTTTGTGACAAGAATTTCGCTTCCACGGAGAATCACTGGAGGCCGACCTTCGCACCTGCGGCGCACACGCAGGTGCAAAAAACAACATGTTTCTGCGCAGCCCTCCGCTTCTGCGATACAAAATGCAGCCCCTGCGGGCACGCAAATGTGCCCAAAAATCCACTTCTGTGGGCTTTCCACATCCAGCATGTTTTTCTTCTGCGACAAAGTGCCGCATATGCGGGCTTGCATCTGCGACCAACCCCTCCGCCGATGCGGACACACCAGAACTCTGCCAACCAGCCTTAACCAAAAATGGTCCAAACAATCTGAACCTCGTCTGAAACTCATCCGAGCCACTCGGGACCTCGTCCGAATATACCAACAAGTCCCGTAACATACCACGGACCTACTCGAGGCCTCAAATCACATCAACCAATGTCAAAACTACAAATCACACCTCAAATCAACCTTAATGAACTTATGAGCTTTCAACTTCTACAACTCGCGCTGAATCATATCAAATCAACCTGGAATGACGTCAAACTTTGCATGCAAGTCCCAAATGACATAATGGAGCTAATCCAACTCCCTAAATTGGAATCCGAACCCGATACAATAATGTCAACTCCTGATCAAATCTCTCAACCTTCCAAATCTTAACTCTTCCAATGTTTGCCAAATTGCATCAACTTAACTAACGGGCCTCCAAATCCAGATCCGGATACTCGCCTAAGTCCAAATCACCATACGAAGCTACTGGAATCGTCAAAACGCATTTCGGAGTCGTCAACACAAAAGTCAAACTTCAGTCAACTCTTATCCCTTAAGCTTCTAAAATAAGAATCCTTCTTCCAAATTGATCCCGAATCATCCGAAAACTGAACTCGACGACACACGCGAGTCATAACATATAATACGAAGCTGCTCGTGACCTTGAGCCACCGAAAGAGATGCTAATTCTCAAAATAACTGATCGGGTCGTTACACTTGGTGAGGGAATTATGTCAGGCACCCGTACAGTGTTGAGTGTTGTTGTGTGTGATGATTGAAGGGCAATTGTACCAGACACTATACATGTGCCGAGATTTGGTATATTTGATGATTTAACTAAGATATTTTTTATTTCGGTATGTATACATGTCATTAAGGTATAGGGTTGTGTTTCTCCCCTCATGCTTATTGGTAATTGATGTCTCTATTTGATGTGTTGAACTAGGGATCACAGTTAAACCGATAAAACCATGTTTAGGTAATATCAGTGGAAGAATGTGTGTCTTAACTGACATTCTTGAAAGGCATGCTTATTTCTTCTCTTATTGTGAAAAGGTCGAACTTGATATTGTTTGAGCTACCTTTCATTCTTTTGTTATTATACTGTTATTGGCTTTTGGAAATGAATATTGAACCTTGTCGTGCTCGTCACTGCTTTCAGCCCGAGGTTAGGTTTGTTATTTATTGACTATATAGGGTCAATTGTATTCATATTATGCTCTGCACTTTATGTGCAGATCCAAGTGCTGCTAAGAGGGGTGATTGCTAGAGGGTGGAATTGGTGCCAACTTTAGAGGTTTAGAGGTAGTTGATGCTTCCATTTGCAGGCCTTGAAATCCGTTTTTCTCTTTATTTCAGACAATATTGTATTTTAGAGAGACTCTGTATTTAAATTCTGCAACGCTCATGTACTCGACAACCCTAGATCGTGGGATGATTTTAGTTTTATTGTTATAATTGACTTTATTTATTTATGATTATTTTGTTGTTGAGACTATTTAATATTTTTATTTAAGCATGTTTCTGCTTATTGATTGTTGGCTTGGCTAGCAAGCGATGTTAGGCATCGTCACGACTCTTGTAGAATTTTTGGGTCGTGATATATTAGAATGAGGTTGAATGCGCTCAAACTCTAAAATCGTTTTATTTTTGACATATTCACTTTTACACACACTAGATTCTTCAAAATTAATATTTTTCGCTTCCTCACCCAACCCCAATGTAATTTTCTCAATATTGGCACCATCAACAAAAATAAAATCGAATGACTACCCTTCACTTTTAACTCCCCAATTTGTCTTATAAGTTCCTTTTCAGCTTTCAACAACTCGTAACTAATTTGTTGAGCATTAGATGCATCAACCTTTGCACTTAATTGAGCTTCCAAGTTATGAATAGCAATGCCAATTTGTTAGATCTCTTGTCCCAGCTCACCTCTTCCTTCTATAAAAAATATCATCTCATTTGTAATATCCTCACGTTGAGCCTCATACATCTCCTTTTTCGAGCTTGTTCCATTAGTCAAGTTTGGCTCAAAATCTCCACTTCCTCAAAAAAATTCTTTTGGTGGAACTCACTCTCTTCAGCCACTTCTTCCTTCTTGGCCTTCATTTTCGTGATTGTTGCATTAATTCTTTTTATTGCCACTTGAATTTTATCTTGTTACACGGCTACTTGCCTCACCATGTTCATAATACAAGCAGCATGTTCCGCATCCTCTACTCCTACGTTCCTATCAAAATCACAAATATTATTAAAATCGTCATAAAAAGCGCTCGAGGAAGGATAAAATAGATTAGGATAGCCATCCTAATGTCCACATTGACCACTACACATATTACAATAATTTCACTCATAGTATTTGGAAGGTGCACATAACCCTCTCCCAAAAATATTTTCATAATTTTGCCACAAGTGCGGTCTTCTTCGATATAAAGAAGGTCACCAAAACAAAAATAACCACCATTCAACCAATTTTTGTTTAAATATTCCACGTCAAGATATGTAGCAAAATATTAAACTAAACTAAAATTAAAGCTTGAATAGACAAAAAGTAAAAATCGAATCAAGAAGAATAGATAATTTTTAAGTCTCCTGCAACAGCACCAAAAACTTGTTGCTCCAAAATGCACATGCAAGTATACATGGTCGACAAGGAATAAAGAGTGAGTGGAGTATCGTCCCCACGAGGACTTGTGGTTAACTATCAACCAAATTAAACTAATATAATTAATTAGTTCAAGTAATTTTCTGAAGCGCTACTATTCAACTAAAGCTAATCTAGAGTAGTAAAACTAAAGATAACAAGTTGGCAAGCTTAGATACGAATTCAATGAGAGAAAATATTCCATAGTTATGAGTCAGCTAACAATCCCAATGAGTCTTCCACTTACATTTCTTATTAATTATCTAATTTATTGATTAATATTCGATCGAAATACTACTCGCTTATTCAAGCTAACCTAACGCCCATATTTCTATGGAACTACATTAACAAGAATGCATTAATAATCTTTGTATAGTAACCAAGCAAAGCGATTAGGTATAATTCTAGCATAACCGTGAATCCGTTCTCAATGCTCAGGCTCAAGATCTTGCTCTAGTCAATCCTATATTCAATCTAGACTCACCTTTGAGTTCAATCCTAGACTCATACATAGTTTTCAATTGATGATGAAGAAATCAAATCATTAAGCAGAATATTGATAAATAAACCAATATAATAAAAGAACAAGAACAATTCAAGTTTTAAATTACAGCGTTCATGTAGCACCCAACAATTCTAGAACTAATACTCTATGAAATTAAATAAAAAGAAGAGAAGAAAAACTAGTTGGAACCCTCCTCCAAGCATAGTATGTGTTTGATCACGTGAATTCTCCTCAAAGTGGTTTCCTCGCCTCCGACATTAGGTTTAGAACCTCTTTTATACAAGTTAGAGGCGTGTAGGATCCAAAAAGACCTTCGCCAAATCGAAATAGGATAATTCCTGAGATTGGATGCTCTGGGTAGTGCGTCGCACTAGTCAGGGCGCTGAAAATTTTGGACTTCTATTTCTAGCGCCAGCGGTAGCGCGATTCGCTAGCCTGGATGGTAGAATTCGGCACTTCTCTATTGATCTTCTTTTTTAGCTCCAACTCAAGCGCATTGAATCCGTGTCACTTCCAATTAATTCCTACACATATACACACAAAAAATTAACTCGATACATTACAATTACACATTAGAACTAACAAGAATAGAGCAAAAATGTGAGGCGATTCATCTACAAAATACATACTTTTGGCCAAACCTCACTTTTACAACTGCAAGTCTGCAACTAAGTTGAAGGAATGTCTGCTTCCTGGATTAAGAAGGTCCTCTATCTTGATTTCAAGGTGCGACCACTGGCTCTTGCAAGGCTCGGAATTTTAACACAGCAACTCTATTCTAACCTATGATTTTCAATACTTTACTTCAAACTTGGCTTATCTGATTGGGGTAAGCTAGTAAGTTTTTGCTTTCTTTGACTTAATTGCAGAAGAAGACTTAACGAGAGCATTAGCGATACAATGGTCTCTGATTATGAAAGAGCATTACATTCGTCGGACATAAGACTGTTAAATAGACTTAGTAAAGTTATCACTCCTAAGCCGTGTATTTGATGCGCATATGTTATGTCTGTATCGATGATTGTCTAATATATTTGTATTTCATTATTCTTGACTTTAAACAAACATGTGCTTGTATAAAACGGCTTATCTTCAGCTAAATACAGTATTATGAATTGTTGAAGTTGGTCGTCCACGGTGAGGTCTGCTTTAAGTAAGAGAAAGTATAGTATTTTTTCCCTTTTAGCTCAAGGTGTTAAATTCATGTAACATGTGTAGGATCTTCATAGGGAATAATTATTGTTTCATATATTTAGCTTAATGTTTGACTTTGTTTGATATTGGAAAAAGAAACCCTATCATAATTGGTTTGGTTTGGTATTAACTAAAAGAAGTTAAACCGAGACCAAACCAACCCGACATTTTATATATATATATATATATTTATTTATATAAATTTGTCAAGATCTTTGTTTATTAACAATTTAATAATAGGTTGGAGTTAAAATTGTAGCCCACTCCTGTAGAGCAACAAAATAAGCCCAAGCCCAAAGCAAATAACACCCCTAAATCCGCAATGTCATAAATTGTACGACTAAATCCCTAATGTCATTAGCTGTGCGTTCATTTCATGAAAGCAACCAGCCTTCAAATTCAAAGTTTGTTCAAGTCGTCATCGACAGCCTCTGTTCAGGTATTATCGATGACCTTTTTATCTGTTTTTCAACCTTAGAAAGAAAGGAAGTGGGAAAGAAAGATGTACGGGGTCGAACTTGGACCGCTTGTGGAGGGATAAATCGGGTTCGAATTTATAGGGTTGATGTCGAAACTACTGCTCGATAGGCCGGTATCGAGGCATCAAGGATCGAAGACTGAGACCGAGCATCATCGAATCGGACTCGAAGCCATGATACTTGAGATGAAATCGTTGAGGTCGATTAGGGTAAAATGCCCTAAGGTAAAATTATCAGATTTACGTAATGGAAGGACCAGAAATCCCGTGATATGTAAATATCTCGGCGAGAATCACGGCGGGAAGCAGTAAGGACGTTGAAATCAGTAAATCAAGGGATATTTTACCTTGTAAATAGATTTTTTACCTTGTATAAGAATTATTCCCCTCCCTATATAAAGGGTAGCTCAATTGTAAAAGGGATATCAGAAAACAATTATCAATATACAGAAAAGAAGCATGCTCTTATTATTTCTTTATTCATTTGATTCATATTTGTCCATCTTAAAGAAATTAATCGAGGTCAAGTTATTCTAGACTTGTGGTTTGCATTCTCTTTCAATTTATTTACTGAATTTAGTCTCTATTCTATTATTCATTATTTGTATCAAACCAAATCACGTGTCCTTAAAACCACGTATAAATTTAATTGTTATCCGAAGCCAAGGGTAAACAGTTTGGCGCCCACCGTGGGGCTAAGGATAATAGTGAGCGTTTGATACAGTTTTCTGTCACACAAATTATTTTACGCTTGCTCTATGAAGTATCTTTGATTTCAAGTTATAGTACAACTATGTCACATTCACAATCTGTGCCTCTGTACGTCGATAACTAATTTGATCATCAGAGTGAAAACAACAACATAGCACCTGGTGATGAAGTTCCGGTCGACGCTAATTCACAAATGGCGGTCGATGTAGATCGAACTACTGATCCATCAAACAGTGTTCGTAGAGAACACCGATCAACAACTCAGGGACCTCAAAACGACGAAGGGGACGGGATCAACCTTAGAATGATCTTTAACATGTCGCAAGCCGAGCAAGCAGCCATTGCTCAACTACAAAATCGAAGCCAAATATCGAACAAAGTCGAGATCGGCCCTTCTCGGGGAACCATTCCTGAGAATGAATCAATCGCAGAGGAACCGAACGAAGGCGGATCGAGGGCGAACTCCGGGATCATGAAGATGCTCGAGGAATTAACCAGACGAGTCGAGTCTGGCGAAAAGAAGATCGAGGCCAATGACAAAAAGGTGGAAACATACAATTCGAGGGTGGATCAAATCCCAGGAGCACCCCCGATATTGAAAGGCTTGGATTCCAAAAAGTTTGTGCAGAAACCTTTCCCGTCAAGCGCCGCTCCAAAACCCATACCCAAGAAATTCCGTATGCCGGAAATTCCCAAGTACAACGGGACAACCGATCCAAACGAGAATGTGACCGCGTACACATGCGCTATAAAGGGAAATGACTTAGAAACGACGAGATCGAGTCCGTTCTTTTGAAAAAGTTCGGAGAAACCTTGTCAAAGGGGGCCATGACTTGGTATCACAACTTACCCCCTAATTCCATCAATTCTTTTGCTATGCTTGCAGATTCCTTCGTAAAAGCACATGCAGGCGCTATCAAAGTGGAAACGCGAAAGTCGGACATGTTCTAAATCAGGCAAAAGGATAATGAGATGCTTAGAGAATTTGTATCTCGTTTTCAGATGGAGCGAATGGACCTGCCACCGTTCACTGACGATTGGGCCGTACAGGTCTTCACCCAAGGGCTCAATGCTCGAAGTTCAACGGCTTCACAACAACTTAAGCAGAACTTGATAGAATATCCGGCCGTCACATGGGCGTATATACATAACCGGTACCAGTCAAAGATCAGAGTTGAGGATGACCAACTTGGAGCCCCTTCGGGATCTATT
>MCJB01000913.1:0-15100 GCA_002018475.1 Nicotiana obtusifolia | reverse complement strand
GTGGCGGCGTGCCACCCGTTCCCTGGGTACCCGGCGCTTACTGTGGGGGGTTCAGTAGCGTAATATCTCGTGATGACGTGTCACCCGATCCATGCACATTATATCTCGTGGCGGCGTGCCACCCGATCCATTTAAAATCATTTGAAAATATCATTTAAGTTTCAAAACTGAGTTTATGAAATGAATCAATTCAGTAACAAATACCCCTGAAGGGTTCACATAACCGGCGAGATGCCCAAATATGATTTAGTAAACAATGACAAATACCCTTGAAGGGTTCACATAACCGGCGAGATGCCCAAATATGATTTAATAAACAATGACAAATACCCCTGAAGGGTTCACATAATCGGCGAGATGCCCAAATATGATGATATCAATAAGTTTCAATCAATACGTAGTAAAAATCATCAATCGGGATGGACCAAGTCCCAATCCCCATAAGTAAACGACCCCATGCTCATCATCGAGCATGTGCCTCACCTCAACATAGCACTACGATATGCAATCCGGGGTTTCAAACCCTCAGACCATCATTTACAAACATTACTCACCTCAAACCGGCTAAATCCTTAGCCCGCGATGCCTTTGCCCTTTGAATTGTCCTCCACGTGCGTCGAATCTATACAAGTTTAGAACAATTACGTCACAATACGTTGAGGGAACAAAGCCCACGCGAAAACAATCAAAAATACTAAGAAATCCCGAAATTAGCAAAACCCGAGTCCCGGGCCCACGTCTCGAAATTCAGAAATTATCACTTCAACGGGTTCCTTATCTCCTCACGATTTCAACCATATAAAATTTGTCGAATTCCAACACCGGATCGACCTCCAACCATCAAATCTAAGCTTTAGGGTTTCCACTATTTTTCCAACTCAAAATACTAGTAAAATGCTAAAAACAGCTATAATCTTAGGTAATTCCTTCAGAATTGAGTTAGGAACACTTACCCCGATGTTTCTCTTGAAAACCCTCCAAGAATTGCTTCAAAACTTGTTTCAATCCGAGCTCTCTAGCTCCAAATGTGTTTAGAATGGTCAAACCCCCTTCTCTAAGAATCCACACAAGATAATCTCCTTTGGATATGGTTTTGAAGTTGGTTTGTTGTGATTCTATGGTGTTTAGAGGTGTTCCTCTTTGTGGGTAACGAAAATGGGTCTTGTAGAACAAAATGGGCACTGAGTTCTATTTATAAAGTATCAAAAATCTAGTTAAAACACCCCTGTCAGGCCATATATGCGAATCTCTATGTCAAAAATGCGGTTCGCATTTCAGGTTTGCGGTTCGCATTTTTTGTCGCAAACCTCGCCCCAAGTTCTGTCTAAGTTTGCGATCTCTATGTCAAAAATGCGGTTCGCATTTCGGGTTTGCGGTTCGCATTTCACGTTTTGTGGTTCGCATTTCTGACATTTCTGCAGATGTTTCCTTGACACAAAAATAGGCATAACTTTCTCATACGATGTCCGAATTGGACGATTCTTTTTGCTATGACTCCGAAATTTCGATACGGATCTAATGATTTAATTAAAACTGAATTTGGATCCCATTTGAATAATATTATACCACTTATTCTTGAAGAGACGACATCGACACATTCTTGAAATGCCAAAGTTAAACTCCATCAACCATCCAAAATCCATTCGAGGCCCTCGGGACTTCAACCAGACACGCCAACATGTCCCATAATATTATTCAAACTTGTTCCAACCTTCGGAACGTTCAAAACAACTTATCAACACCAATTCACGTTGGATTCAAGCCTAAGGTTTTCAAAATCCTCTAAGTCGCTATTTTGATGTAAACCCAACCAAACCACGTTCGAATGACCTGAAAGTTTGCACACAAGTCATAAATCACATATTGAAGCTACAGCAACTTTCGGAATTCCATTCCGACCCCTCGGATCAAAATCTCGCCTATCAATCGGAAATCGCCAAAATTCTAACTTCACCAATTCAAGCCTAATTCTACACGGAACCTCCAAAACTAATTCCGATCACACTACTAAGTCATAAATCATCTCCCGAAACTAATCGAATCATCGGAATTCACATCCGAGCCTTCTAACTCATAAGTCAACATCCAGTTGACTTTTACAACTTAAGCCTCCTTGAAAGATACTAAGTGTCTCATTTCTTACCGATTTCACTCCGAACGCAACTTACTCAACTTAACTACCTAAAACACTGATAACGAGGCATAATGATACAGAAATTGGGGAAGACGGAGCAGTAAACCCATGAGACGATTTATCGGGTCGTCACAACCAATTTCGTATCTGTTGTTCAAACAAATTAGAACATAATTTTATGAACCAAGAGTGTTTCCTATTAGGATTCTCATATAAGAAAGTTCTATAAAAACTTTCGCTATAATCCCAGTAATTGAATTTTATCGAGACTTTCTGTTCTGGATAAGTATATTCTCTTTCCTTTAATGTACTAATTTCCCATTCATCTGAGGCTATTATCCTCTATATAATAATCTTAGAGAAATTATAAATTCTCTTTGTATTAGCTGGATAGAAATGCTGAATTTCAGCTGAACCAGTAGATGAAACAAATTAGCTCATAATTCATCATGTATTTATAAGCAGTGGTAGCATATGATGCTGTGTCAAAATACCTGGTCATGATTTGCCAGTGGTTATCCTTCAATTTCAGATCGCACTGTTCTAAAAGAATTATTAACTCTTTTTTCCCTTTCTGGTTATAAACCTTAATGTTATCATGGCTATCATCTGCCAATGCGGAGGAATATGATGGAGGATTATTGTGTGTCTTGTTTGGATTTCATAAAATTCAAAAATTCTTTGTATATTGGGTGGTCTATATTAAGACCTGATGTTTTTGCGATATTGGCAGCTATTAGCTGCTGATTTCCTATTTGGGCTAGGATATTTCCTCTGCCGTAGGAAGATATCAGTTTTCTTCCTCGTCCCCTCCTTTGAGGAGGCCTATATGCAGGTCTCATAATCTGTCAAAAAATTAAAAGAGTTATTAACTCAAAAATTCTCTAGTAAGAAAGTCAGGAAAACTATTATCTGTCCTTTTTTTATAAATAATTTCGAAATCAAATGGAGCTACCGTCATCTTGCAAACGACTGTTTGGAAGCATCATGTTTACAATCTTTGTTAAAGATAAATCTTGTTGCTTGGCAGTCAGTTTTTATTAAAACTTCTGATTATATAAATCAATCTGAAATTTTAATACACATTTTACTATAGCAAGGATTTTCTTAGCCACAGTAGCATAATTCTGGGAATTATTCCATTTTCCCGAATAGAATTGAACAAGATATTCTTGCTTATTCGTCGGTGAACATTGTTTTAATATTAACTAAATCCAATCTCCAGGGCATCAGTTTCAACTACTTTTGCCCAACTTGGATTAGCAAGTGTAAAACATGAAAGGTTATTAACCTTCTGCTTAATTAGTCTGGCTGTTGTAGTATGATTATTAGTCCAGGCTTTCAGTTTTTTCTTCAATCTTTCATAAAGAATTGAAGTATCCTTAGCTAGGTCCTTTATAAAATCAGAGATATAATTAAGGCTTCCTAAAAACCTTTGGAGCTGAGTTTTATCAGTTATCATATCAGGGAATTTGGATGCAAATTATATACTCCTTTGGATCGGAACTTTTTTTCCATTCTGAATATTATGACCTAAGAATCTTATATTAGTCTGAAAAAGGGCCTTCTTTGTAGAGATAACTAAACCATTTTGAATTATGATTTTTTTTAAAAATATCCAAATGTTTAAAATGAATCTCAATATTTTTTGAAAATACTAAATTATCATCAATATAAACAATTATAAAATTTGTATAAGGCATGAAAATATCATTCATAATTTTTTGAAATTCAGAAGGGGTATTTTTTAAACCGAATGTCATAACATTCCATTCATATTGACCCATTGGGACATTGAAAGCAGTTTTATACCTATCTAACTCAGATATCTGAATTTGCCAATATCCAAATTTCAAATCAAATTTTGAAAATATTATGGCATTAATCTATCCAATAAATCTTTTTTATTAGGGATTGGATATCTTATCCACTTTAAAGCTTTATTGAGGAGTCTATAATTAATGACTAACCTTGCAACTCCTCGTTCCTGTTCAGCATGTTTATTAACATAAAAAGCAGTACAAGACCATTTAAATGTTGAAGGCCTTATAAAACCTTTCTGCAGCAAAGAATCAATTTCTTTTTTGCATAAGTCCAAATATTCTGAATTTATTTGGCAAGGTCTAGATTTAGTAGGAATATTATCCTCCGAGAAGTCTTCTTCATAAGGAAGACTAACTTTATGCCTTTTCCTATTCCAAAATTAATTTGGATGGTCTCCACAAATTTGTAAAGCAAACTGATTTTTTAATAAAACGATTTTTTCAATGAGTTTAGGAGTTTTTAAATCCTGTTCAATTGTAAGATTGCAAATCAAATGTTTTTTTTAAAATCAATTTGTCTATTTTTTGCAATAATATTATTAGAAATGATCTCATTTAAAAACCTTTGGACTGGTTGAGTTATACTCGAAAGTAATTGCTTTTCCATTAAAAGTTCATGTGAAACTAAGAGTGTCCCAATTAGTAAAAAGAGTTATGTGGTGAAAAAATATAACTCCTAATATTATATCTTGGTGAATATCTTTTACTAAAACAAAACTTTCTGGTATACAGACGTTGTTCTGGCAAATATAAGCATTAGGTATCATATAAGAAATATCCATTTGGTGACCACTGGCATTTTTAATCTATGAGTAGTCTTATGAAAATATCTTGAAAGTATTACTCCTTTAATACAATTTAGATCAGCACCACTATCAAATAAAGCAACAAACTCTTTTTTGAAATTATAATCTATCAAAAGAGTAACTTTTATTAAAAAAATTTGAGTAGTAAATAGCTGAAGTTTCTGTAAAAACTCATTATCAACCATATTAACAGTTCTTAGAAAATCATCTTTTACCCTATTCTTTGAGGTACTAGCATCCAAACATTTTTCAGTAATATTAGTACTGAATTCCTGGCTTGTAGACACAAGAAAATTTTCTAGTCTGATAATTCTTTTGTTTAAGACTATATTAGAAGTCTTTAAGCCCGATATTTCTCCTTTGAGATTATGAATCTCATTTTTTAAATCTTGGACAGTAGTTGGCCTATCAATGGCCTGGGATTTTTCCTTCAAAATCCTTTTAATCTCAAACATTGTATATGGTCTCTTTTGAGAAGGAATTTCTTCAATCTCAGGGCTTTTAGGAATATTATCCTTAATATTGTCCACCTGATTAATTATCTGGGACCTTAACTCTGGATCTTTAATAACCCTGAGAAGCTCTAGTAACTATCATTGGTCAGGACATTGACTTCTAAATCCTTGAATTGAGAATGAATATTAAAAAACTCATCATCTGTAAGCAGGGTCCACATGCACAGTCATCGAAGGTATTCCTCCTCTTGTAGAGTCCTTAGATCTTCATCAGTTGATGAATCTTCTCTATTACTATTCTCCGGTGAATTATCCCCAGAAGAATTTAACAGAATCTTGTATAAAGAGTCTTCAATATTATCCTCTAGATCAAGGTTCTTAATCTTATCCTTGACCTTACAATCTCTAGCATAATGGCCTATTTTGCCACATTTGTAGCATGCATTAGGCGTATTGGATTTTATAAAATCCTCTCTATGCTTATAAGTTTTTCTTCTCTTATCCTTCTTCTCATATCTCTTGTCAGAAGATCCCCTATTCTTCTTCTTATACGTATAAGGTTCTTTTTGATCTTTTTTATGTCTATGAGACTTTTTATTCTTAAGAATATCTATGGTGAATTGTTCACAGAATTCTCCTAATTGTTGTCTTTCATTAAGACGATGTTTCTTGATTTTTTGGCTTAACTTAATCTCATTACATAAAGCTAAGCCTTCTTGTGTGTATACACTAATAAGCTTTCCATAAGTATAGATATGTTAATCTATACTCATTGCAGTTCCTCGAAAAGTTTTTCTAACTCTTTCAGCAAAGAATGTTGGGAGTCCATCAGTAAATTTAGATTTCCAATGAGTGCTATTACACTCTGGTAATTCTATTACCCTGGATAAGAAAACATCCTTATACCATCTAAAATTTGTCAGTGTATTACATCTAAGATTTTGGAGCATGATCCTTAAGGTCTCACTATGGTCTGACCATCTTCTAGAGAAATGTTTTATAATATTAAGAACTAAGAAATATACAGAGTTTTGGACATTCTGAACATCTTATATTTTGACGGCTCCCATAATTTCTGCGCGGTGTTTTTCTGTTAAATAATTATCCCACCAGCCTTTTAATTGCCAGTAAATCTGCCACTATTATCTCAGCAACGATTTTCTCAGAATTCTTATTAACCTTGCAGATAGTGTTGTACATAAGTATTTTATATACTTGAGTATAAATCTGACGGTCACTAAAACCATCTATGTTCCATTCATAGATTTCTGTGCCATTATAGTTCCGGGAATAATGAGAAGCATCAGGTTCCTCTATGAGTACATTTTGAGGAGTTGGCCGAAGATAATAAAATATCCTTTGGACCGGTTTACGAGCAAACTTTAATGAGATTTTATTAATCTCATCAGAGAGTTTTACTTTTCTCTCTTCATCAGATAAGTATTCTAAATTTAAAGGACTAATTTTAAATCCTTCAAATTTTTATCTAATAAATTCTCCAGGTCTTCGAGACTCTTTATTTAAAGTCTTTGACCCCAGGAGGTGGTTGGATACTTGCAGTAGCAATTTGCTCTTTACCTTTTGTAATATCATTTCTAGATACTTTCTGGACTTCTGTCACTAATCTGTCCAAGCCTTTCATAATTGAAACTATCTGTTCACCCAGAATACTAATATATATATATTAGTATAATTATTCTGTATGAGCATAGTATTCAAATTTCTAGCAGTAATTTTATCAGTATCATTATCAAACAATTTTAAAAATGCAGTATAATAAATTACTTTATCCTTTTCTCCCATTTGGAAAGATGTTTGTGGGGGAAATACGGATCTAGTAATTTCACCACTATTGAGTTTATAATCTCTTTCTAGCATGGAAATATAACCATCTATCTTATTGTGTCTACTAATATCATTATAAAAATCATCTTGATAGAATTTTATTAAATTCTTATCAAAATTATCAAAAAACCAATTTTTGAAAAGTTCCCATTTGGGATTTTTAAATTTTTCAGAAATCATTTTCCTCGCCGGTAAACCAGGACTAAAATCTATTTAGTTTCTATCCATTTAAACCTTGAAAAAATCCATTTCGGATTCAGTTGGATCAGGAATAGCACTGGTGATGATGATGATGATGATGATCGCTCTCCTTTTTCTAAATGAATTTGGACAATATAATACATTGTTTAATAGGAATTTTTAAGAAGTTTATCCTAAAAGTAATAGAATTACATGGCTTAAAACATGTCTCTATTCTGAAAGTAATTATAGTAGTATGAAACCTAACGTATTCTTAGAGATATTAGGCTTACATGCTAACATGTAGTATTATATGTCTATGCCCAAAGGTAATTATACTAATAGGATTCGTAAAGGTAATCATGTAGGATTCCTAACGTGTAGTACCATGTCCTAAAACTAATAGGATTATAAGGCTAATATCTAGAATTTTGGTTATGTCCTTTTATTGTGAGTTATTATACTTAATATTAAAAGGTTTTGTAAATCAATATTATATTCATGCTTTTAAAATAACCACGTAGTAAAACCAAATGAAATTTACACGGCGTAAACGAAAATTACAATTAAATGAAATCACAACAATGCATGCATGCACAATAATATCAACTCCACCTTAATTATGAGCTCACATATACAAACAAAAACACAGGCAAGATGAAGAGAAATCCGCCGTGGGAATTGATTGCCCAAAATATTGCTGGAACCAGAGAGATTGCACCAGAAGATACAGCAGAAGTAGAGTTAGAATCCAACGAATCATCTTTCTTTTTCGGTTTAGGTGGTGCAGGAGCAGGTGCTGGTGCTGGAGGGACAAAGAATCGCAATGGAAGCAGAACTTTATCCACTTGATAAATAGCTAACTGACTATCAGTGTAAATTGTACTAGATATACTTGCATTGACAATTCCAGTAGTTAGATTCACTGAAGTGCCATTTGTTGTTATGTTGATAGGGAATTCGCGGTTACTGGTTCCACCGGCTTGTGTCTGAACAGGATTGCTAGCAGTTTGGAACTGAGAAATGGAGAAGTATTGAGGCAGAATGTGGAATTTGATCAGTTCTGCTTTCTGCTGATCGTTAAATGAATTCAAAGTTCCTGCGTTCATGTTCAAAAATGCATTATCTGGTGGCACAAAGATGGTGATACTGTTGGAGTTGTTTAGTAATGAGGTTATCTGGCTGATTTCTTGAGTGGTTTGTAACAATCGAATAAACGTCGAACATTGGCCTGTTTTTTCTAGTATCTTTGTCACATTAGTTGGACCAGGTGGTCCCGGAGCAGGAGCCGAAGCTCGAGTAGGTGGTGGAATTGGAGCTGGAGTTGGACCTTGAGCCAAAAGGCCAATGCATTGGAGAAACAAGAAGAGAAAGGTTGACACTAAGTTATATTTCATTTTGTCTTTTTTTGGTTAAGCTTAAGTTGAAGTTGCTCTGGTGGTGGCAAAAGAAGATTGCACCACTTAAATAATGAGGATGTTGATTACTTGCTGTAAAACAATTAAGGAAACTACAAAAGGGAAAAGGATAGAAAAAAGTTAGTGGGGGGCATTGGGCAACAGTCCGGTGCACGAAGCATTTCGTATTTACGCAAGGTCTAAGGAAGGGGCACACCCAAGGGGCGTGATGTAAACAATATATTCGTGACTGATTCCATTGCTCGAACCCGTGACTTATAAGTCACACGAGAACAATTTTACTGTTGCTCCAATACACCCTTCAACAGTGGGGTTTGGTGAAAGGTTACATTTAAGGTGAAGAAGTGGATAATAATAAGTTTTTGATGATGTTATAGCATCTGCCGGTTTGCTTATGATTGAAGGAAAATAGATGGGGAAAAGTGAGGTAAGTTTTTTGAAGTTGTGCATCCCATTTAGTTTTTCAATTGTGATTTGTGCTGGGATACAAATGTACAATCCCCAACTAGAATCTTTTTCAGTTGGAATATGTACTCAATGGATAAAAAGTTACAGGAGGATAATCATCAATCATAATTGATAGGAATGGTGGACAAGAGGGCTAATTTAGTTGCAATTTGCAACTTCATTGGTCACAATCCAGAAAATATTGGTACAGCTGTTGATAATGTAATGCAACGTAACATAGATTATATATCAATTTGTTGGTTATTAGGTATGATTTTGCAATATTAGTGCATGACAAGATTGTTCAACCAAAATTTAGCTGCTAAGGGTAAATTTTCAGAAGATGGTCTTTTGCTTCGTACCAGCTGTAAGGCTAGTCTGATAGTATTTTGTCCTAGACTGTCAGTGGTTAATAATGTATTCACTATTCTTCCGTTTCTCATAATACCGGTCCATATTTACTGATTATTATTATTGCTTTTTCATTTTTTTTTTGGCTCTTATGATGATGTTATTATTCTTCTGATTTTTCTGGTTTATGTTGTTGGTAATGATTTATTGTCTCTTTTCGTCTTCTTGAGCCGAGGGTTTATCGAAAAACCTTGCTACTACTTCGGGATATGGGTAAATTTGCGTACACACTACCCTCCCCAGATCTCACTTGTGAGAATTTTACTGAGTTATTAATGTTGTTGTATTGTCACTACGACAACGAGACTTACGACAACAACGTCTCAATTCCAAACAAATTAAAATTAATTATATGAATCCTCGCTGCCCATGTTTTCCATTTAAATTCATCTCAGGCTCTGACGGTGAGGCATTCGTTAAAGATTCTGCATTTATCTTGCTAGAGAAAGCAATCTTGTTACTTTAATGAAGCATATCGATGATTATGCATTAGTTACAAAAGGATAATAATCCAGTAATAGTTGAATCTTCAGTGAAGAAATTCAAGTTGTCACCATCAAATCTGAGTTACTTGGCCTGAAAAACTTCACCTTATCTCTGAAGGTAGACTCAGTGTACAATTGCTCATGTGAACCATGTTACACCCCATATTTTTGTACGTAAAAGTATATCGTAAGTCAAGTGATATAAGCTCAGAAATGTAATTATTTTTTAAAGTACATAAAGTAAGTTGATAATATTACTTTGGAGGTTACAAATATTATAAATCATGGATAACAAATACCAAGAGGATTGGAAGGTTTAGAAGCTAAACGGATAACAAATACCAAGAGGGTTGGAAGGTTTAGAAGCTAAACGAATTGAAGTACTTTTGGGATGAGACTAGGATGCTTAATATGATGAGGAGGTTATGTTACAAGTTACTTTTGTCGTATGATAGTCGTGTGTTATGTTTTAAAGTCAAACGAGTTGTGGAACAAAAGTTGGCAAAGGTCATCACAAGTTACATTCATAAATGTGCTCATAATTAAGTCAAATATAGCTGCGCTTTTCTTCCAATGTACTTTGAATTATGGAGTGATTAATCTACGCGTCTAGTTTCTAACGCATTAAACCGTTCATCGATACGACATCGGAGTAGAGAGATATTTGCATTTTCGTGAGACTACACAAGCAGCTCCCTTGGGACCCACAAAGTCCGTGTAAAACTCCAGCTTGTATATAAGTCAATTCTAAGTCGTTTTAACTCATTTTTCTTGACCAAAACAGTTCCTAAACCCTCCTAGATGCTATCCAAGTGTTCCCCCATGATCCTAGAGTGAATCCAAAGATAAACCAGACGTAAAAAAATATTGTGGTTATCATTAACTCCATTTCCTTCTTGTTGTGACAACTTAGGAAGTTACTTGGTGTTGAAGTGAGTTAATAAACAGAGGTTTCTTGGTATATTTGAGGTAAGTTTCATCTTCCATAACCTAATCTTAAGTTTGTACAAATGTTGGTTGAATTTTGTTGGAGAATTCTTGAAGAAACTAGTAACTTTGAAGCTTATGTTGTGTGGGCTATTTTTTACATGTTTTAAGATACCAAATGGAATTGTAAAGGTATGGATATCATGGTGAGGATGAGGGAAAGTGGAAATGAAGATCATTGTGCTAGAACATATTGAATTAGAGCATAAAAGACCCTAAGAAGTTATGCACATAAGTTGTTCGATAAAATGACTAAATGAACTTCCCTATAGAATATGAAGTCGATATTGATACCAATCCTTTGTATGATATAAATTACCATCCGTAAAAGGTGCCAGGACTTGTATAACAGTTGTAACTTCATTGATAAGGTATGTTAAGGCTATCCCTTCTTTCCTTTTGGCATGATCCATATGATACAACAAAATGAGCAAACACGCAACTTTCACGAATGACTTTATTCTTAGAAGTACTAGGGTTGCCTATGTTCTTGATTCCCCATATGTTATACTATCATATTGTCTATTCATGGGTCTCAAAAAATACGTAAGTTGATAAAGTTTATTTGTGATATTAACCGAAGGCATATTGATCTTATGATATTCCGAGAGATCTTATTGACTTACTTCATTATGCATTGCATTCATTTATACATGTATATTGGCCCATGACTAGATGGCGTTATATACGCATATATTATATGTATATGGGGTATGGGAAAAGGTTATGGCGTTATATATACATCACCACCTGATCAGCTAGCATATGTTGATGATTTCGCCCACTGAAGCCGAGATAATATGATTGGATACCTTCAGTGGCTTTGATGATGTTATGTATGCATATACCTACTCATGATATGACATTTATACGTATATGCATGACAATATATGATTCACAGAGCTATTCAGACTTACAGGTTGAGTCCATTACTCCATGTTTCTTTCATGTCTTTTATATACTGAGTTTTATGTCTTACATACTCGGTACATTATTCATAATGATATCTCTTTTGTTGGGGACGCTGCATTTCATGCCTGCAGGTTCTAATAGACAGTTGGATAGACCTTCCCAGTAGACAGAGTCAAATATCAGCTTGGTTGGTAAGCTCCACTTCCTCGAAATTACCAATCTAGACCTTGGAGTCCATTTTATATATACAAGTTTAATGGGTAGGTCGAGACCCTGTCCCGACCATGATATAGTTCAATTATCTCTTGAGGCTTGTAGACGAGTCCTGTATATTTTGTATATTAGTATTATGGCCTTGCAAGCCTTGTCTACATGTTAGTTTGGTATTGCTGGTTGTAGACATTCATGGTGGTATCATCGGCCTTGATTGGTATTGTCAGCTCACAGGTAGTCCTCATTGGCCTAAGTTGAGGGTTACCACACTAGAGTTCATAGTGACAGAGTGGTAAGCTCGAGCAAAATAGAGCACAAAGTGCCGGCCATGCCTCCCCAGGTTTTGGGCGTGACAAACCAGTATACATCACTCAATAAACTATGCCTTTTAACACAAATTAGCCACAGTATATAAATGACAAAGTAAATCAAATCTTTTGTCACTTGGTTTCAGAACTACTATTTGATAATGTAATTATGTAACTACATCAATTATCTGCTCCACAACAACCCATTCGAGTTAGGAAGTTACACATTGACTTGTTATCAATCCGAACTATTCTCCTTTAAGTCTTTCTTTTTAGTCAAAAGATCCACCAGGTTGGTGGGAGTTATGAGTAGCCCTAACCTATATATAAATCATATAACAAAAGAACATGGAGAAGGACATAAACCATAACCTCTGGAGCATGATGAACAGTGCTGCTAGACATTCCTATGCAAAAATGCAAAAGAGATGTATCTAAGATATAGGAGGACTCCTCCATTACAATATTTAGAGTCAACTATAAAGCACAAAGCTAAACAGTATAAGTGTATAATATAGTTAAACTCCTTCATCTCAGCCATTACTAACAGAGAAGAGATTCTTCTTTGGCCTAAATCTGAAATTTGGGAAGCCATCATGTTCTTGCTTCAAGTAAGCTCTAACTTGCCTAGGCAATGAAAGATATTCAGTGAAGACAATCTGGTTCCTGAATTTCTCACCCAAACTTGCCATTTGGTCTGCAATCACATTTCCTTCCCTGAATACATGAACAAAAAGGAAGGATCCCTTCTGTATCAACTCCCCTATTTGTGCCATGATGCTGTGAATCTGCCATGGAGGTCTGACTTTCTTATTGATTATATTAACCAACATAAGAGAATCATATTCAACAATAATTTTAAGAAAACCTTTATCAATACAGATACGTAACCCTTGTAGAATTGCCATAGCTTCAGCCATATTGTTACTATAAAGACCAAAGTAATAAGCAAATGCTAAAATCATATGCCCACGATGATCCCTTATTATGCCACCCCCTCCAGCACTCCCAGGATTACCCTTGCTACAGCCATCTACATTATTTTTCGTCCACCCTTCCTAGGTTTGGACCATATCACCAATTGACTGTGGATAACTTGTTGTAATTTCTCCACATAAGCACACTTGTCCTACCATGTTACAGGTAAATTTGACTTAGAGAATTGACATTGTAGAATCAACGACATTAAGTGACACACCTACCAGATGATATACCTACTAGACATATGTAAATTCTCAAACCTTGCTGCACACCTGTTCTTCCATATTGCCCAACAAATTACAGATGGAAGACACTGCAATAGAACCCTATGCACTTCATTCTTTGGTATAGTCAGCCACCGCTGCATTGTCAAACTCCTAACTGATCTTGTTGTATACCTTACCGGAAAAATAATTCCAAACCTATATAGTAATGTCACTATCACCAAATAGATATGAGCTTGTCTCATGTTGATGTCTGGTACAACAGCTACATCTTGAGGGGATCATGATACCAACTCTTTGAATCCCTTCATCTGTTGAGACTTTGTTCTTTAGAAGTCTCATCATCAGAAAAGAAACCTTAAAAGGCATTCTTTTGTGCCATAAGGACTTGCCAATGAAGGTTTCACTTCTAGATGTCCTTAATTGTTGCCAAGCTGATTTTGTAGAGAAGCTACCTTAGTTTTCTAGAGTCCAGTAGGCCAATCTTTCCTGCTTTGAGCCACGTCAACCATTTGTATCTTGTTAACAACACTCGCAGGTAATAAAAGACAGGAAATCCCATCTCCACCTACCATTTTATATGAAATCTTTGACTTTCATATTCATTAGAGTTGGCCTGCCATCTGCTAGCTTGGCCAGTGGTCCCAAGCCAGTCCAGTTGTCCCACTGTCACGACCCAAAATCCCAACCTGGTCGTGATGGCGCCTCTCGTGGGGACAAGGCAAGCCAAACCAACCTAATTCCATTCAACAGTTAAATTACAAAGTTTAAAAAAGATTAGATTAACAATAAAATCGGTCGAAATACATACAAGTAGTACCATCCCGACTACAGCCCTCAGATCGGGGTGTCACAAAGTCATGAGCCACTAGAGAAGGCCTATTGATAACATAACTATTACAATATCTTAAGTACAAATGTTTGAGGGAAGCAAAATCAACAAAAGAAAAGAGTTACGAGGCTGCGAACGCCAGCAGCTACCTCGTAATCTCTAAAGCTCCGGTCCAGTAGTAGTAATCAGTACCTCTGAGTGGGACCGCTAACGCCTGAATCTGCACACAAGGTGCAGGGAGTAAAGTGAGTACTTCCAACTCAGTGAGTAATAAAAGTAAATAAGAACTGAAGATAAGAAACACTAAATCATTAAACAATCCACGACGAAGCAGTAATTCAATTTACATTCCACATCAGTACGTGAAGTAAGCAGAACAATCACAACACCAAAAATGCAATGCAATGCTATGTCATGCAATGCAATGCAATGCTAGTCATGCTAGTCAATGCTAGTCATGACCTGTGGCGGACGTGCCACCCGTTCCTCTGGGTACCCGCGCTCGGTGGGTGGTTCCGGCGCAATATATATATCGTGACGGCGTGTCACCCGATCCATGCATGTCTATGCCTCGTGACGGCGTGTCACCCGATCCATGCAATCTAATCCTCGTGACGGCGTGTCACCCGATCCATGCAT
>MCJB01000912.1:0-17010 GCA_002018475.1 Nicotiana obtusifolia | reverse complement strand
AGACATTATTTCGAGTATAGCCTTAGTACAGAAGCGAATATATATATATATATATATATATATATATATATATATATATATATATATATATATATAGATTACTACATATTGACTTTAGTTAAACCGATAGCTCTAACACTACATTAGCCACTACTTCAGCCCCCTATGTCTGCTACCAACAAGCCCTTTTTTGTCAAAAACGAAAATCACAATAATGCTTGTGGAAATATTAAGCCATTCTCTACCTTTCCTTTTTAGCTTTTTCCAACCTTTTTTTTCGGGGCTAAGTTTGAGGAATTATAGATAACTTCATCAATATGACTGTTTACGGGTAAAACCGAGGCTAAGGGGCATTCCCGTATCAAAGCGAGGACGTAACAACAAGGAATCAAAATCAAAGCTGGGAACCTCCCGTACCAAGGCCCGAACATAGCAGCTGCCCCCGAAGCCATAGAGACCATGCCCCCAGATCCGATCGGAATAACAAAACCCTGTAGAGAATTGCCAAACGTGTCTATGCACGATTAACAAAGGGTCATGATATTAGTGCCCGACCGGATATCACGGCGTGAATCTCGGCCCGTATCAGTAGTTGATCAGTGATTAGCAAAAAAGAAGATCTTTACCTTTCTTAGAATTGTACTTGGGGTAAAACACCCCTACTATATAAAAGGTAAGATCATTATTCAATAAACAGGTCATAACACGCATACCAAGGCAATCACATCTGTTTTCTCTGTTTCTAAAGTTATTCAAGATTTTTATCTCTGTTCATAAGTTCTTCATAAGTGTTGGCTCCGAACTAAAAGCAGGCTACTTGTTAAGCTTTTAACCGAGTCCGGATTCGATATCATCACTGGTTTGGCTGTTTAATCTAACTTTTATCTGCTTATCTAACGTCATTAGTCTCTTGTATTGAATTAGTCCACATATCCTCAAAACTGCGTATAAATTCAATAGTGGTAATTTGATATATATATTTCCATAACACACTTTATTTACACTTGTTCTTTGAGATTTTAATTTCAGATCTATCTAAGAATGTCAAACTCTTAATCTGCTCGCTTGAACGTTAATGTTGAATCTGGCCACCATGGCGACAACAACAATATAGTACCTAGCAACGAGGCGCCCCTGCTGACCCCAACGGGGTCCAGTTATGGACCCGATCGATGCCAACTCACATGTCGCTATCGATGCCAACCTATCGATCGTCCCCGAGAACAATGTTCGCGGAGGAGCCTGATCAACGGCTCAAGGTACCCCTGACGGTGAAGGCGACAAGATCAATGTGCGGGTGATCTTCGAAATGTTATAAACCCAACAGGTAACGATAGCCTAGCTGCAGAACCAAAGTCGTGCCCCTAGTAGAGTAGAGCCCGAACCACCCTGGGGAAATACTCGAAGAAATGAGCAAATCACGGAAAGGCCGAGTGAAGTTGAGCCCTGAACCAACCCCGAAATAATAAAGATGCTTGAGGAACTGAAAAAGCGGGTTGAATCGAGGGAAAAGAAAATTGAGGCCAACGAAAAAAAAGTGAAGACCTATAACTCCAGCGTTGATCAAATCTCAGGCGCAGCCCCGATATTGAAAGCCTTGGACTCCAAGAAATTTGTCCAAAAGCCTTTCCCCCTGAGTGTGACACTGAAGCCAATCCCGAAGAAGTTCTGTATGTCCGAAATTCCGAAGTATAATGGAATGATGGACCCAAACGAACACGTGACCTCCTACATGTGGGCCATCAAGGGAAACGACTTAGAAGACGACGAAATCAAGTCAATTTTGCTGAAAAAGTTCGGAGAAACCTTGTCAAAAGGAGCCATGATATGATATCATGACTTATCCCCTAATTCTATTGATTCGTTTGCTATGCTTGCAGATGCCTTTGTAAAAGCACACCCCAGGGCCATCAAGGTCGAGACCAGAAAATCGGACCTTTTCAAAGTAAAACACAAGATAACGAAATGCTCAGGGAAATTCGTGTCGAGATTTCAAATGGAATGAGTGGACCTGCCTCCGGTTGCGGACGATTGGGCCGTTCAGCATTCACTCAAGGACTCAACCACCGAAGCTCCTTGGCTTCACAACAGTTGAAAAATAATTTGATAGAATACCCGGCGATAACTTGGGTCGACGTCCATGACAGGTATTAATAAAAAATTAGAGTCGAGGACAATCAGCTCAGGGCCCCCTCCGGGTTATTTATCCCATTAAAACTAATGATATGTCTAAAAGAGTTGTCGATCATGAGCCAAGACTGAACAGAGACCGGTATCAACCTTATAGAGGATATCGAAGGGGTAGTGGACCTGTGCGTAACCCTACGAGAAATAAAAGGAACAATGGGGACCACAGTAGCCGGGGACTCATGAGCAAAGACAGTTTTGACCGGACACTCGGGGCCAGGGAGGCACCAAGGTTATCCGAATACAACTTCAATGTCGATGTTACCAGCATCGTATCTGCAATAGGGCGCAATAAATACACCAAGTGGCCTCGGCCATTACAGTCTGACCCTTCCCAGAGAGACCCTAACTTAACGTATAAGTATCATGGCACTCATGGCCATCGAACCGAGGATTGCCGACAGTTAAGAGAAGAAGTGGCCCAGTTATTCAATAAGGGGCATCTCCGGGAATTTCTGAGTGATCGAGCCAAAAATCACTTCAGGAATAGGGACTCCAATAAAAAGACTGAACAAGAGAAACCTCAGCACGTCATCAACATGATCATTGGTGGAGTCGAAATCCCCTAGGGACCAATGCTAAAGCACACTAAGGTGTCTATCACAAGGGGAAAAAAACCCGAGATTATATCTCGGAGGGAACTATTTCGCTCAACGATGAGGATGCCGAAGGCATCGTACAACCACATAATGATGCACTGGTATATCTATACTTATAAGTAAATCTCGAGTTAAGCGTGTATTGATTGATCCAGGTAGCTCGGCCAATATCATCAGATCGAGGGTCGTGGAGCAGTTGGGTTTACAAGACCAAATAGTGCCGGCAGTCTGGGTTTTAAATGGATTCAACATGGCATGCAAAACTACTAAAGGGGAGATAACCTTGCCGGTGGAACACCGCTGGGACCATTCAAGAAACGAAGTTCTATGTGATCGAAGGGGATATGAGATATAATGCTCTATTCGCAAGGCCATAGATTCACAACATGAGGGCAGTACCCTCGACACTACACCAGGCACTAAAGTTCCCCATACCGGGAGGGATCAAGACAGTTTACGGAGAGCAGCCAGCCGCAAACGAAATGTTCGTGGTCGATGAGGTGATCCGGATGTCCACACTTTCGGCATCAAAGAATACAGAGCCGGTTAAGAAGGAAGAAACTGAATGGCAATCACTGACACCCGCCCTGACCAAACTGGAGAAGCAAGGAGCGGGCAAGGATGATGATTACAGAGTTCCTAGGTCGTTCATCACCCTTGATGATTTTGATGCCACCAAATCAACGGTCGAGGAGCTAGAGCAAGTCATATTGATCGAACACTTACCCGATCAAAATGTATACCTGGGCACGGGGTTAGCTCCCAAGCTCAGGAAAAAACTCCTTGAATTCTTTATAGCTAACATAGATTGTTTCATTTGGTCCTATCTTGATATGACAGGGATCTAGCCAAAAATAACCACTCATAAGCTACGCTTGGATCTGAAGTTCCACCCGGTTAAATAGAAGAGGAGGCCTCAGTCCAAAGTCAAGCATATATTCATCAAAGATGAGGTATCCAAACTCCTTAAAATAGGTTCCATTCGGGAAGTTAAGTACCCGAATTGGTTAACTAACGTAGTGGTAGTGCCTAAAAAGGGAAATAAATTAAGAATGTGCGTAGATTACAAAGACTTGAACAAGGCGTGCCCCAAGGACTCTTTTTCTTTAACAAACATCAATGGCGTGATCGATGTGACGGACAGGCATGAGATACTCAGCTTTCTCGATGCCTATTCCGGATACAACCAAATCCGGATGGACTCGAGCGATCAAGAAAAGACTTCCTTTATCACCAAATTCGGCACCTATTGTTATAACGTAATGTCGTTCAGACTAAAGAACATTGGTGCCATTTATCTACGCCTAGTAAACCGGATGTTCGAAGAACAAATAAGAAAATCAATGGAAGTTTATATTGACGACATGTTTGTTAAGTCCCTGCGATTAGAGGACCATTTGAAACATTTGCAGGAAGCTTTTGACATACTGAAGAGATACAATATAAAGCTGAACCCGGAGAAATGTGCATTCGGGGTTGGATCCGGGAAGTTCCTTGGATTCATGTTGTCCAACCAAGGGATTGAGATCAATCCCGATAAAATCAATGCTATAGAAGACATCACCATGGTGGACAGTGTCAAGGCCGTTTGGAAGCTAACCGGGCGCACAACCGCTTTGGGCCGGTCAAGATCGAGGTCTTTCGATAAGAGCCATCAGTTTTTATAATTATTGAAGAAGAAGAATAACTTTTTTTGGACCCTGGAATGCCAACAAGCTTTGGAAAAACTCAAATGGTACCTTTCGAGTCCACCCTTGCTCCATACTCCGAAGGCAGATGAGCAGCTGTACCTGTACTTGGCGGTATCCGAGGTAAAGGTAAGTGGATTCCTAGCTCGGAAGGAGGAAGGTACGCAATTGCCTAATTACTATGTTAGTAGAACTCTGGGCGAGGCCGAAACAAGGTATCCTCACCTGGAAAACGTATTTTCAATGCCACGCCATATGTGTCGGGACTTCTTACCCACTAAGGAACATTATGCGCACACCCGAGCTCTCGGGCAGGTTGGCTAAATGGTCCGTAGAAATTAGCGAGTAGGAATAGTATTTAACCTCGAGGACTTCCTCGGGAATCTGGACTCTTTACGGACGGTGCCTCGAACGCAAAGGAGTCCGGACTTGGCATCATGTTGAAGTCACCTTTGGGTAACATAGTTAGGCAGTCTATTAGAACTGTGAAATTGACAAACAATGAGGCCGAGTATGAGGCCATGATTGTAGGTCTTGAATTGGCTAAAAGCCTTGGGACCGAGGTGGTCGAAGCTAAGTGCGATTCCCTCCTTGTGGTAAATAAAATCAATGGGACTTTCGAAGTAAAGGAGGAACAAATGCGAAGGTATTTAGACAAATTACAGGTAACGCTGCATCAATTCAAGGAATGGGCCCTATAGCACGTACCCCGAGATCAAAATAGCGAGGCTGATGCTCTGGCTAACTTGGGGTCATCGGTTGATGACGATGAATTCAGCTCAGGAACGGTCATATAACTCATGAAATCGGTAGTGGAAGAAGGCCATGTGAAAATAAACTCAACAAGTTTAACTTCAGATTGGAGAAACAAGTACATAGACTACTTAAAGACTGGGAAGTTGCACTTGGATCCTAAAGAATCGAGAGCTCTAGGCACGAAGGCGGCCAAGTTCAGCCTATCCGAAGGTACTATGTTCAGAAGAACATTTGATAGCTCGCTCGCCATATGCTTGGGGGCTAGGAGATACCGAATATATCTTGAGAGAAGTTCACGAAGGCACCTGCGAAAACCATTCGGGTCAGAATCTATGGTTTAGATGATAATCAGGGTTGGCTATTACTGGATCGACATGGAGAAAGATGCAAAGGACTTTGTACGAAGATGTGACGGCTGTCAGAGACACGCATCAATGATCCATCAACCCGGAAAGCTACTATATTCGGTCTTGTCACCGTGGCCGTTCATGAAGTGGGGAATGGACATCGTCAGTCCACTACCGTGGACACCTGGTAAGGCTCAATTTTTACTATTTATGACAAATTATTTCTCTAAATGGGTCGAAGCTCAAGCATTCGAGAAAGTTCGGGAAAAAGAATACATTGACTTTATTTGGGACCACATAATATGCCGGTTCGGGATACCGGCCGAGATAGTGTGTGATAACAAAAGCAGTTCATCGAGAGCAAGGTAAATAATTTTTTGAAGATCACAAGATCAAAAAGTTCTTGTCGACACCCTATCACCCAAGTGGGAACGAACATGAGGAATCAACAAACAAGACCATACTTCAAAACCTAAAGAAGAGATTGACCGATGCCAAAGGGAAATAGAAGGATATTCTGCCCGAAATCTTGTGGGCATATCGTATAACCTCGGAATCTAGTACCGGAGACACTTCATTTTCATTGGTTTACGGTACCGAAGCACTAATACCGGTCGAAGTGGGATGACCGAGCCTTAGGTTCCGATATGCGGCTGGAGAATCAAATGGTGAGGCCATGAGCAGGAGCCTGGTGCTATTAGATGAAAGGCACGAGGCCTCCTAGTCCGGTTGCCCACCCAGAAACAACGGATAGAAAGGTATTACAACCGAAGAGCCAACCTATGACACCTCAAGATCGAGAACTTGGTGTTAAGAAAAGTAACACTGCATACCCGGAAACCCGAACGAGGGGAAGTTGGGGCTGAACTGGCAAGGACCATATCGAGTCATCGGGATTACAAGTAAAGGCTCGTACAAACTCGAAGCAGGAAACGGTGCACATCAACCGAACAACTGGAACATGACGCACTTAAAGCGGCACTACAGTTAAGGTACTATCTCATTTACCTTTTTATAAAATTATAAAGCTGAAAGGTACAATTTGAAAAGCCCTACTACAATTGAACTAGAATAAAAGATAGACACTTGGAACTGGTTCTTCTATTTGGTTCATGTAGCTTCAGGTTCGCGCACTTGAATCACACAAGAACTACTTGCAAAATGCCTTGCTATTTTGCTCTCAACTCACGTTTAAATTTAGCGTTTGTGCGTACCTGTAAAATGAGAACAACCTACAATTTATAGAGTTAGTAGAATCGGAAATAACTAGAGTTCTAATGCTATACTCTTCCTTGGTGGAAGAGTTCTAATTATCTTCAACTTCTAACTCATCCCTTATCTAGGATAGAGTTCTCTAGAGTAAGGAGTCCTTCTCCTTATAACTTATGCAACCTTTCCGATCAGGAGATGTCAGATATAACAACTTAAGCTTATCTCTTTCACGTGCATCCTTATGCTCGAATGTGCCCATGTTTGTGTACACTGTATATGGACATGGTTCATGCTTGAGTTCCTTTGTCAATCATCAAAACAAACTTCACTTGGTCCAACAAATTCCCCCTTTTTGATGATGACAAACTCTGTGCTTTTCTTAAGCATAAGCCTGTGTCAACTCAGCTCAACATCAACACAATGTTAGAACACTTTCCATTTTAAAGTCACAAATCATCAAGGACCAGATGCATTAGGTTATAAACATCACAGTCCAAAGAAAAAGCACAACCTATCTTTCCCCTTTTGGCATCATCTAAAAGTTGCATAATTATGTTAGATAATCAGATTTTTAATATAAATTACTCATGGCCATTGGGGCTACATCAAATGCAATCATGAAGTCAAGCATCATTTATCAATCTAATGATATTAGCCATCTAAGAAGCATCAACAAACAGTTAGAGCACAAAAACAGTTGATTATCATTGATACTAGTCATCCATAAGGCATAAAGAGAAATAAAAATATTGGATCATGAGCAAAAAGATCAAAATGAAATCCCATCCGGATCACTAGTTTGTCTAACTAGGCTAGGAAGGTTTTAAGACTGGGAAGTACCAGGTTCTTGGTTCTTGGCTTGAAGCAGATTCAGCATATCATGAAGAATGCCATCATTCCTCTCCTTCTCCTTTGCAAGCTCAGCTTTGAGAGCATCTCTCTCAATTTCTACTTCTGCCAACCTCTTCTTTAGCCTTTGAATTTCAGCATCCTTAGCCCCGCTCTTTTGCACCAAGGCTCGCACTTTGCTGTTCACAAGTGCCTTTTTGGATGAACCAATTTCTTTGGGAGTGGTGTGGACTTCATAGTCACAAGCAGTCAAAGTATTTTTCCCAAAGTGATCCTTGCTTGTACCAACTTCCCATTTCTTGATGGGTACCTTAAAGTGTACAAGTACAGCCGTGAGAATGAAACCATAGGGTATGGCATGAGTTTTGGTACCAGTCAGAACCATATCGAGAAGCTGGATGATAAATCCAGGCCAATTGATTTGCCTTCCACTATCCAGACATTTCATAAGGACCAGGTACATGAATATGACAGTATGCCTCCTTTCCTGCCTAGGCAGCACAACTTTGTTAACAAATTCAAACAACACTTTGTGGGGACGCTTCATTTCACTTTTGTATATAGCCTTAGGCGGAAACTCTTCTTCATTGTTACCAAACTTCCTTGTAATGGCAAGGGAGTAGGGAGATTCTCTAGACTTGGCCATTTGAGTTTCTTGTAATCATTGTACCCGGCAGCATGTACACTTAAGATCTCTCCTAATGCCTTGTCATCAAAACTCATCAGCCCCTTCACCACACTAGTGACTCTGCCATTTTTGATTTCACAGTTTGCCATGAACTCCACAATCTCAGTTCTAGCAAGCTTTCCATCCATCTGAAGGAACATGTCCTTCCAACCCTGCAGTTGTAACTTTTCCAGCAACATCATCATACCTTCCTCCTCTAAGTTCCCGAGGAGTCTACCTTTCAAGATGGTTCGTTTCCCAAACTTAACTATCTTGTCCTTCTCTGCATCAGATTCTTCTTCTTATTCACTCCCTTCTTCTTCTTCCACTACTTTCACTTTTCTGGACTTCAAGGTAGACCTGGTTCTTTTAGCCAAGATAAAGGGCCCTGCAGACTCTGTCTTTAAAACATACTTCTTTGTGGAAGACTTGATCTTCTTTGCCTTTGGAGTCACAACCTCCATTTCTTCTGCCTCCTCTTCATTATGAAGAACCAAGTCCATCTCCTCAATTTCAACTGCTTCAACAGGCTCAACCACCTTCTTCTTTCCCTTTGCAACAACTTTTATCTTACTTTGTTCTAGGGCCTTTTCTAGTTTAGCCTCACTTTGCTTCTTCTGACTCCTTGTAGCTCTTCCTCTTGTACGAGGAGTCTCTACAGGGATAGAAGAGGCAACCTTTCTCTTCTTGTTTGCCCTAGCAGTACCAAGTACTTTAACTCCTAAACCTATTTTTTTTTAGGATTGTAACTGTCAAACACTTTTCTCAGTAGGTCCTCGAGGGGTTCCTGCATAGATGGAACAGGTTCTTGAATATTCTTCCCCAATCTAACCAACCCCTCTGCAGCTTCTCCAAACCCACTTCCCCCTTTTCCACTCACACTTTCTTCTTCTTCTCCAATAGATTCCTCACTCTATACTACCATAGCTCCTGTTTCTTCAGTCAAGCCAACATGAGTGGGTGAAGATTCAGCCACTTCTTTTCCCATTCTCCTCACATCGCCTTGATCTCCCTTACTCTTATTTTCTTTACTCTTTTTATTTTTACCACCAATTTTTTCAGACTTAGTGGTCGCTACCCCAGCCACAGTTCATACTAGAACAAATCTATTTTCCAGATTTACAACAACCTCAGAGATTACTTCCGATGTAATTTTAGGGCCAAAGGTTACCTGCTCTGTATCAGAAGAAACAATTTATTTCCCCTCAGTTGCAGACTTGAAAGAATTTTCAGATTTTTGGGGTTCATCTGCATGACCTGCCTTCAGTTGCTCATTGATTTTCTTGATTTGTTCTCCTCTAGTGACTACTTTACGAGCAAGCATCTTGAATCTTCCTTTCTTAGAGATAGGTGTGGTTGAGGGTGTGGTTGAAGGAGTAGGTATGGATTCTTTGGGTGATGATGAGGGATTTGCAGAAGTGTTAGCCATTGATGGTTAGAGGATGAGAGGAGATGATTATGTGTTTTTGGAAGATGAGAGAAGACTAGAGAGAATTATTTGGCGGTTGTGAATTAGAAGTGAAGAAATGACATGCCAAATCAATTTAAAGAGAGATGCTTTGATTGGGTAACGACAGCTTTTGCAGAAGTTTAGGAGTCTAATTAAACTGGGAGTCAGTTTGACAAGAAGTTTATGACTCTCCCTAGAATCTAGGCACTTATTGTGTTTTTGAGACTCTTTTGGATGAAACTGGTTCATTTCGACGGATAAGCTCAAGGAGGTTAGGATCAAATGTGACTCTCCTTTTGATCATTATCCAAATATAATTATTTCAAAATATGCAGAGTGGAGAGTATGTACCATGTAATCTGGATGAACCAGGTTCTTCATTGAGAAATCTCTTGTGTAAGTCTGAATTTTTGAAGAAAATAAAGATATATCATTAGAGATTAATGAGACATTTTAGCACATGGCACAAAAGTATACTGATGAAAGTATGAGACTGAGCAAAATCTAATCTAATTATGTATAAAAATTCACAGATTTTCTAACCAATTTTTTTAAAATTAGAACTGGTTCCTTTTAGGTGATCTTAGTCATCTCTAGTTCTAACCTGTTCCTTTCAAAGTGATCTCTACTTAGAGATTTTGTGAAGATGTCAGCTATTTGCTTGTCAGTAGCACAAAATTCCACAGTGATCAAACCCTTTTCATAGGTGTATCTCACAAAGTGATGCCTAACATCTATGTATTTAGTTCTTTTGTGATGTACAGGGTTCTTGGTCATACTAATTGCACTGGTGTTATCACAAAAGATGGGGATTCAAGCTACATCAATTCCAAAGTCCATTAATTGTTGTTTGATCCACAACAATTAAGCACAACATGAGGTAGCAGTAGCATACTCAGGTTTAGGAGTAGATAAGGCCATAGAATTTTGGTTTTTGGTGGCCCAAGACACAAGACATGAGCCAAGAAAGTGTGCCATACCTGAGGTGCTCTTTCTATGCACAAAAAAACCTGCATAATCAGCATCAGCATATCCCACTAAGTTGAAATTACTACCTTTTGGATACCATAGACAAAGGTCAGTGGTGCCTTTTAGGTATCTCAAGATCCTCTTGACAGCAGTCAAGTGAGACTCCTTTGGATTTGCCTGAAATCTAGCACAAAAGCCTGCACTGAAAACAATTTCAGGTCTTCTAGCAGTGAGATATAACAAAGAGCCAATCATTCCCCTATACAACTTCTGATCAACAGATGAACCAGGTTCATCTACATCCAATCTTGTGGCTGTTACTATAGGAGTGTCAGTTTCTTTGGAATCTTCCATTTTAAACCTTTTAAGCAACTCTTTCACATACTTCTGATGATGGATCATAGTTCCATTTGAATTTTGTTTAATTTGTTAACCTAAAAAGAAATTAAGCTCACCCATCATACTCATTTCAAATTCATTCCCCATTAGTTTAGCAAATTCTTTACTTAACTTATTAGTAGTTGCTTCAAAAATCATATCATCAACATGTATTTAAACTATCAAGAGATCTTTACCTTTTTATTTCAAGAATAAAATATTATCAATTATACCTCTCTTGTAGCCATGCTCAAGCAAGAATTTTGATAATCTTTCATACCATGTTGGAGACTGCTTGAGCCCATAAAGTGCCTTGTCAAGCTTGTACACATTGAGAAATGCACTCTTGACATCTATCTGATGGAGAACGAATTCCATATAAGCAGAAAAGGCTATAAGGAGTCTAATTGCCTCCAATCTTGCAACTGGAGCAAAAGTCTCATCATAGTATATGCCCTCCTCTTGAATATATCCTTGAACCACCAATCTTGCCTTGTTCCCTGTAACTGTTCCATCTTCGTCAAGTTTGTTTCTAAAGACCCATTTTGTGTCAATTACTGATCTGTCCTTGTGTCTTGGTACCAGATGCCAAACTTGATTTCTCTCAAATTGGTTGAGTTCATATTGCATTGCATTCACCCAGTCTGCATCCTGCAAAGCCTTAGCAACATTTTTAGATTCAATAAGAGATAAAAAAGCATCAAATGCACAAAGATTCTTCAAAGAATATCTGATTTTGATTCCACAGGTTGGACCAGTAATTATGTTCTCAATGGGATGAGAACTTTGATACTTGTAAGGTTTCACAACAGCTGGTTTCCCCTAGATGTTCCTTCAATCTTTTGTTGTTGAGGAACAGGTTCGTGGATAGGTTCCCTCGTGGTTTGAGGACCAGTTCCTCTTTGTTCAGTTCCCCCTGTCAAGTTCCCCTGGGTGGAAGGACCTGTTCTATCACTTGTTCCTTCATCTAGTGCAGCTTCAGTCTGAGCTGTGGTTTCATTTGAGTTTCTTACCAGCCCAATTGCTTCATCATCATATTCCTGCCTCTCAAAAAGAATGTTAGTTTCATCAAAAAACACATGTACACTTTCTTCTACACACATAGTTCTTTTGTTATAAATCTTATAAGCTTTACTATGTGAAGAATATCCCAAGAATACTCCCTTATCACTTATGGGATCAAACTTACTTAGGGAGTCTTTACTATTATTGTGCACAAAGCACTTGCATCCAAATGCCTGAGGATGGGATATATTTGGCTTTCTCCCTTTAAGTAACTCATAGGGAGTCTTCTCAACAAGAGGTCTAGTCATGCACCTATTTATGATGTAGCATGCAGTGTTCACAGCTTCTGCCCAGAAACTATGGGGCAGTTTACTAGAAAGAAGCATAGTCCTAGCCATTTCTTCCAATGTCCTATTCTTTTTTTCAACTACTCTATTTTGTTGTGGAGTCCTAGGAGCAGAAAAATTATAATTTATGCCATGCTCATCACAAAATTCAGCAAATTTAACATTCTCAAATTCAGTACCATAATCAGACCTAACTGATGCGAGTTGATTACCTAGTTGTTTCTGAGTTTTTCGAACAAAAGAAGTGAACGTGTCAAATGCTTTATATTTAGATGTTAGAAATAGTGTCCAAGTAAATCTAGAATAATCATCAACAAGCACCATAACATATCTATTACCACCTTTGCTCACTGTTCATTGGTCCACAAAGATCCATACGGACCAGTTCCATCGTCCTGGTGGTGCTTACCATTTTCTTGCTTTTGAAAGAGGATCTTACCTGCTTCCCCCTTGCACAAGCCTCACAAACTTTATCTTCCTTGAATTTAATGTTAGGTAGTCCTATTACCAAGTCCTTGGAGACTAGTTTGTTTGAGTTGACTTAGACTGGCATGCCCAAGTCCTTATACCAAAGGAGGGGATCATTATCCAACACACTTAAACAAGTGAGTTCATTATCTGGAAGTGTGGACAGATTCACAACATATATGTTGTTCACTCTTTTTCCCTGCAAAACTATTTTATCAGTGGTAAGATTTATCACAAAGTATTTTGTAGAGGTGAATGCTACCATATTACTTCTATCACATAATTGTGATACACTTATTAAACTGTACTTCAATCCATCTATCAAGTAGACATTCTCAATAGAGTGAGAATCAGTCTTACCTACCTTTCCAACCCAAATGATCTCACATTTCTTCCCATTTCCAAAGGAAACATTACCTCCTTTAAGGTCCTTAAGTGAAAAGAACTGGTTCTTGCTTCCTGTCATATGCTTTGAGCAGCCACTATCCATGTACCATATTTGGCTACTCCCCTTCACTTGGACCTACAAAAGGAAATCAGGGGTTTTTCTTAGGAACCCAAACTACTTTGGGTCCCTTTCTATAGACAAAAGGATGAATCAAATTCTTTTTAGCCCAACTTGGTAACCTATTCTTCCCTTGAACAAATTCTTTGTTCTTTTGACTTGCCTTTTCTTTTACAATGTATTCACTTTTACAGTGACCTGTTTTACCGCACTGTGTGCAAATCTTGTTCTCAGGAAGTGTGAGGTACTTGCTTTTGTGATCCCACTTAGGTGCTAGGTTCCTAAAGCCAAGTCCTCTTCTGTTGCTACTATGGTGTTCTTGTAGCCAAGAAAGTGCATCGGAGGACCTGTTCCATTTACAAGTTCTGTCTAACTCATGCTTGACCTTACTTAGATTCTCCTTTAGGATTCTTACCTGCTCATCCCTTTTATATAACTCATCTTTATTTTTCTATATTTTCTTCTAGAGTGAGTTGTGTGTGATTAGCTGTCTACCTGCTCCTAATTTTAGTTTTAGATTTTCAGATCTAAGCTCTAGGATATTTGAGTCAAGTGCATGAACCTGGTTCTTCAATACAGTATTTTCACTTATAATTTCACTAACCCTAAGTTCCAGGTTTTTGTACTTAGCCTTCAAAATCACACATTCTTTAGACAACTGTTCTTTTTTATTGTTTACATCCTCAGATTCATCAATTAGTTCTAGAAATAACTCATATAACCTTTCTTTAGACAATAATTTAATCTTTTCTTTGAGATGAATTACATTTACCTCAGATTCATCGTCAAATTCTCCAATGGCCATAAGTGCTTGTTCATCCTCATCATCACATCTGAGCTTTCAACAGAGCTTCTCCCCAAGTAGTGACTATATCCTTGGTTGATCCTTTGTTGTTTCTTTTCTTTGGTTGAACTTGTTCCTTCGTTCAACTCTTTTCTTCTTCTACTCAATTTCCCATGAAGGACAGTTCTTGATGTGGTGATCGGCCTTTCCACACTTGTAGCAGCCATCATTGGTTTGCTTCTCAGGAGCTTTTGAATTGCTATAACTTCCACTTCTTGAAGAACCTTTTCCTCTCCTCAGGTACTTCTTGAAGTCCTTAGTGATCATAGCCAGTTCATGATCTTCTAGATCAGAACCTTCAGTGATTCTGAGTGCCAAGCTCCTTTCCTTCTTAGGTACATTCATTTTCATGGTTTATCTCCTAAGTTCTAGGCAGTGAGATTTTCCAATTAGTTCATCCAGTGGGAGAGTGAAAATATTCTTTGATTCCTGAATGGCAGTGATTTTGCTGTCCCAAGTGATAGGCAAAACCCTAGTCAGTATTTTCTCGACTCTATTTTATTAAGGAATAATCCTTCCATGAGACTTTAGCTCATTTGTCAGTGTAGTGAACCTTGTGTACATCTCTTGAATGGTTTCTCCTTCCTTCATAGCAAAGTTCTCATATTGAGAATGCAGTAGAGTTCCTCTGGGTCTCTTCACTCAAGATGTTCCTTCATGAGCCACTTGCAATGTGTCCCAAATTTGCTTAGCAATGGTACAACTTTGGATTCTGCTGTGCTCATCTGGACCAAGTCCACAAACAAGTCATTTCTTGGCTTTAGCATTCTTCTCCCATTTCTTCAAGTCCTCGGCAGTGCAATCCGCTCTTGTCTTTGGCACATCTACTCCTTCAGCATTTTTCTTCAAGGTAGCCAGTGGACCATCGGTGATAATGTCCCATAGCTCATAGTCCTCTCCTATAATGTGATCTCTCATCCTGTTTTTTCACCAAGAGTAGTACTGGCCATTAAAGAGTGGTGACCTAGCAGTGGATTGCCCTTCCTAGTTTCCAGGTGGTACACTCATGTTGATCTTCTCCTAAGGTGTAAGCCTCTTCAAGGAGAACCCGCTCTGATACCACTTGATGTTTTATACTTCATTACACACAAGAGGGAGAGGGGTAATTTTTGTGGTGTTTAATTTTTCGCGTGCACAGATTATAGAAGGACCTAGTTCTTCTATGTGTTCCTTATACTACTGTTGTGGAAATAGTAAATGCGAAAAGTAAAGAACACAAGTATTTTTACGTGAAAAACACCCGGCTCAAAAGGTGAAATAATCACGACCTACTACTCAGTGGATTTTTTCCTACACTTCACTAAATCACTGAGCCAAAACAACATTTACAAAATTCTTTGTAAACCTAAGGATTACCTCTAATCCCGTTGTGGCAACCAACCTCTAATTGTTGCGACAACTTCAAGTTAACTCTAACTTGAATACTCAGAGTACCTAATACAATTGCTTCTAGATGAAGTTGAAAGGTACAATTTAAAAAGTCCTACTATAATTGAACTAGAATAAAAGACAGACACTTGGAATAGATTCTTCTATCTGGTTCATGTAGCTTCAGGTTCGCACACTTGAATCACACAAGAATTGCTTGCAAAATGCCTTGCTATTTTGCTCTCAACTCACGTTTAACTTCAGCATTTGTGCGTACCTATAAAATGAGAACATCCTGCAATTTATAGAGCTAGTAGAATCAGAAATAACTAGAGTTCCAATGCTATTACTCTTCCTTGGTGGAAGAGTTCTAGTTATCTTCAACTTCTAACTCCTCCCTTATCTAGGTTAGAGTTCTCTCGAGTAAGGAGTCCTTCTCCTTATCACTTATGCAACCTTTTCGATCAGGAGATATCAGATATAACAACTTAAGCTTATCTTCTTTACGTGCATCCCTTATGCTCGAATCTGCCCGTGTCTGTGTATACTGTGTATGAACATGATTCATGTTTGAATTCCTTTGTCAATCATCAAAATAAACTTCACTTGAACCCACATAACTAATAAAAGATTAATATAATTATTGATCATGACTTAGTTCCAAAAGAAGACAGATGAAAGAAAGAAGATGACTTTGATTTGAAAGAGAATCTCTTCTATATATCCTACCTTTTCTTTATTTTTTATTTACTCACACGTACTTTTCCATATAAAAAAAAAAAAAAAAAAAAAAGAAGAAGAAGAAGAAGAAGAAGAAGAAGAAGAAGAAGAAGAAAAGTCTCTAATCTAATGAGAATCTCTCTACCCTTTCTTTAATTTCTACTCACATTATTAGAAAGAAAAGGACTGATCTGGATGAGAATCCTCCTACCCGTTCTTTGTCTTTGATCACTTGCGCGTTCCTAAAAATAAAACAATAAAATAGAATTAGGAGTAATTCAATAAATGAGATTATTAACAATTACTTTATTATTTGTCTTCTTCAAATAAGATCATAGTATATAATTGAACAGTTGATAGATTCTTGTTACCAATCCCAAAGACGAATTCCTTAAACTTTATGGGTTCAGATTCGCGATTCTACCACATCTCATTTAATTTAACGAGTTCAAAATTTATTATTTATACATATTTAATAATTTTTGGACAAAATTATAAGGTATGAGCGAAAGTTATGGGTTCAGTTAAACCCACAGCTTCTACGCCAGATACACCTCTGACCAATTCTCAGTTTGTTGTAGAAGCATCGCAAGGAGTTCGTTCGAATTCTCTTTTCCATATATATATATATATATATATATATATATATAT
>MCJB01000911.1:0-17014 GCA_002018475.1 Nicotiana obtusifolia | reverse complement strand
TTCAGATTCCATGCTTATGAGAGTGCAGCGGTCTATAAAGAACGAATGAAGTTCGTTCATGACTCCAAGATCTTAAAGAGAGAGTTCAAAGTGGGAGACCTTGTGTTGTTATACAATTCGAGGCTGAAACTATTTCCAGGTAAGCTTAAGTCCAAATGGTCAGGACCTTTCAAGGTTATAAATGTCTCTCCGTTTGGAGCTGTCGAATTGACATCGGAGGATGGACTCCGAACCTTCAAGGTTAACGGACAACGACTAAAACACTATCTGGGTACAAGTGGAGAAAAACACGTCATAGAGCAGCTGGCTTTACAAGATGATAATGTACCGCCTACAGACTGAATGCAGATGCATCTTAGCATCGTCGTGCCGCGACGTTAAACCAAGCGCTTCATGGGAGGCAACCCATGTGTGGTATTAGTTATTTTTCTGTTGTTTAAATTATGCTTCTTTTCTTTTTCTTCTTCTTTACTTATTTATTTACATGGGTACTTAGTTTTGTTTGAAGGATTATTTTTAGACACAGGAGTGTGAGGGGTGAACACAACGATGAGCAGAAGTTGCTACAATTGCATAAGACTGTTGAAGAGGAAAATGTAACACAAACGCCATCGCATTTCGTATATGCGAACCGCATTTGCGTCGCATTGTAAGACAGAAAGTTGAGCAAAGACATAAGCAACAACATGCGATGAAGTTCATAAATCTGCGATCGCATTTCTACTCTGCGAATCGCATTTATACCGTAGACAGCCACAGACAAATTGGCCCAAATCTCAGTTGAAAATGCAGTAAGGGTATTCATTCTGTGGTTCGCATTTCAACTATGCGAACCGCATTGCCTTCGCAGACAGGTCCAGATAATTTTACTCCTGATGTGACTAAAATTGCGATGACTCATTAATAGATGCAGTTCGTATTTCATTATGCGGTCCACATTTTCGTTGCTAACCTATCAGGTACGTGTTCCCTTCAATCACTCAGATTTTTATTTTTCCCTTCAACCTAAGTATATATAAAAAATAAAAATAAAAAGAAAACCCTATTTCACCACTATCAAATAAAAGCTCTGACGAGAACAAAGCAAAAGATTCCGGCAACCTTTCATCGGAATATACCAAATCCGGCAAAGAGTTCACATATCATTCATCTAATCATCTACTTCAAGGTATGTACACTTCATCTGAGATGTCAAGTTGTGGTTTTGGAACCCTAGGTTTGTCTATTTCATGATAAAGTTCAAATCTTTTTGGGAAAATAACAAACTTTTTAGGTTCAATTTATCAATGGGTTGCTTATTATTGGGGATGTAAAGTATTTTGCGATCCACATATTCAAAATATGGATCGCATTTAGATCGCAGATACTAAACCCTAGCCACGTGAGGAAGAAGACTTATGCGGAGTGTCTGCGGTTCGCAGACCCACCGCATACATCCCCAGAACATTTGGCAACGCAAAAGATGGTGAATTGGTAAGTCTGCGATCGTAGACTTAATCTGCGAACCGCAGACTCACCACATACATACTCAGAAACTTTCTTTAAAAAGGATGACAAATGCGGTGGTTCTGCGATCGCAGACCTTGTTCTGCGACCGCAGATCACACTGCAAATTTTAAAGTTCGTGGCTTATCTTGCCTGTTTTGATTGTTTTCTCGAACATTGATGATGCCACTAACATCTACAATTTACGCAGACATGGCTAAGAAGAACACAAGAGCAAAGAGGCCTTCAACCACTCAACAATCTGAACAAGCCAAAAGAGCAAAGAAAGATGCAGTTAGACCAAGCACCTCCCAGTCTGAAGAGGAGGACTGCTTTCCGGAAGTGGATTTAGCTGCCGAAGCACGAAGAAAAATGGGAGATAACCTTCAGCTTCGTTTTGAAGTTGAAGGTTCTAGAACTCTATTTTGGGAGGCGCTTGCAAAGAGGAGAATTCTACCGGAGAAGAAGTTAAGCTTGAATGGACTCCCAGAATATTATCCTCACATCCTGGAGAACATTAAAAGGAGGAACTGCGAGTACTTCACTACGGACCAGAAGGAATACAATGAGACGATGGTCCGGGAGTTCTATGCGTCATATGAAGCATCACGATCACCATATCACAGACGCAACAGACTATTTACCGGTATTGTCCAAGTGCGGGGGAAAGCTGTGTTCTGTGACAGCCACCATATCAACAAATTATTCTTCCCTAACTGGAAAGCAGGCACAGAAGAGTATGATGCAAGGTTCTCCAACAGAGAGCATGAGCGTGGATGGATAGCATCCACTATTGCAAAGGGGGTCCCAGCTTGGATAAATCCTGGGAGAAAAATTTACAAAGAGGATCTCACACGGGAAGCCAAATATTGGCTCAGCTTCATCACTTCCCATCTCGTACCCTCAAGAAACGAAATAGAAATTAGCATTGAGAAGGCACTTCTCATTTCCTGCATAATGAAGGGGGTTACGATTGATGTGGGAAGCCTCATCTTCCAGGAAATCGGCATCAGAGCGATTCAACAAGCTACCTCACTCCCTTTCCCAAGTTTGATCACCACACTTTGCCAAGAGGTGGATGTCCCATTCCTCCCTCATCAAGACAGACTTGGGAAATCTACGAGAGATATTGATATCACTCGTATCAGTGAGGCATCGGCCCCTGCACCCACCACAATAGAGGAAATTGATGCGCAGAATCTCCTATCTCCTCAGGCTCCTGCATCTCCCACTGCTACTGAAGCACCAGCAACTTCAGCTCCCACAGGCCCACCAGTATCCCATATGCCGGCACTTTCAAGAATGGGTCTAATTGTGCAACATACCAACTCCAAATTAGATCAACTCTTGAAATCATTGCCTGCCCTGATAAAACAAGCTTTGACTCCACTGTTACAACAACAACTGGAATTCGGAGAAAGGATATCAAAGCTTGAATCAAGGGTTGACGGTATACCCCAGTTACAGGAGGATGTCAAGCAACTAAAGACAGACCTTCAGAAAATGCAAAATCTGGAGTTCAATATCTCTTCACTCCTCCCCAACGAGGGTAAACCGAGCGCTGGCCAGACTGATTTGGGCCTTGATTTTTCGACACTGCTGACGGACATACCTCCGGCCACTGCAAAAGTGTCTCAGCCTTCTGCTGCTCCAGTTCGCATTGCCTCCACTGATGACGAGACATCGGAAGTGGCGTCATCAGAATTTGAAGGAGACGACTCTGAGGAAGTCAGTGCAGAACTTGATGCGGGTGCAATCCCTCCTCCACAGGAAAAAGGAAAACAAATTGTGCTGCCTACAGCAGAGGAGGAACAGGAGTAGGCAGACATTGCAGCTGCCATTGAGCGCTTGTTGATAGATAAGGCCGCCAGGAGATTTCCTTCAGCGGGAGATGGTAGTAGCAGCTCAGCGGCTCCACCACCGGCTTCGGACCGGACTCATTCTCCTCCACCAGCACCGGCAGCACAATAGGCTAATCTCTTCGCGCTATTGCGCCACCAGGGAGCCCCTTTTGTCCTTTACTTTTTTTTTGTTTATTGCATTGGGGAAAATGCATGTGTTTAAGTTGGGGGTGGTAGCCTTATATTTCATTTGGTCTGTATATTTTAACTGAATTGTGAACTTGTGGCATTCGATATGTTGATAGTGATGATTTATGAGTTGTGTATATATGTTGTTGTAATTGTTATCATTAAATAGTTACAATAACATCCCCTTGTTTTTTCTTTTGTCGGGTTCTTTTTCAAGGGTGTAATAGTAGAACCAGGCTGTTGAGTATAAAGTACATTGACCAGGATGGTATGTAGGTGAACAAACAAGTATGAAACCATAAGTGAAGTATAGAACCCTGGAAAAAAATCAATCTAGTGAAGTTGAGGCTCGCTCAGTAACTCTAGGGCTACTTAGAATTGTGATTGTAGACACAAGGAAAGCCCCGAGTCACTAAGTGCGCACTCCAAAGCTGTGAACTATGTTAACAAAACAGTTGATGTGCTGGTGTGTGTGAGCGTTGTTCGATACTTCTCGTCTTCATTGCTGCTATCTAGAACTTGCCCGGTTGGTTCTTTGTTGCGTATCACATGTATGCTAAGTTAGAGAAGTGATCTTAGGCTTTCTTTGAATAGTAATAAAACCTTTCTAGCCTCTTTTTCAGCTAACCTGTGCATTATAACTATCACTAGTAACCCATTTTGAGCCTTGTAGCCCTTTTGTTGGCCTCAGCATTATAACCTGAATCCATTCATCAAAATGACTCCTTTTGAACCCATTCCTCCTTGAACATTGAGAGTATTGATAAAAGATTAAGTTGGGGGTGGGGGATCAATAATGAAAAGGGGTAAAATCATGAGACTCCATACCTTAAAAGCTCTTATAAATCTATGAAGCTTCGAAAAAAAAAAGAAAAAAAAAGAAGTTTATGAATAAATAGATACCAAAGTGTGAAATCAAAAGAAAGAAAGAAATAGTCAATGTAAGCGGTATACAGAAGCTTGGGAATGAAATAAAGGGGTATGTGAGTAGGGTTTAATGTGAATTTGTAAATCCAATGAAGGCAAAGGAACAAAGAGTTGGAAGGAAAAAGAGAGTAATGAGTGTTCAAGGAGGAAGTAGCCACTATTGTCTAAATTCATATCCTACCCTTCCTTAAACCAACACTACAAGCTTATAAAGTCCTTATGTGATCTTTAACTAAAGCGTTCTTATGAATAGGTGATGAATTAAAATAAGGGCAAGCCTTTGGTATAGTAGGTGATGACACTTGAACTTCTATTCAGAGAGAGAGTGATGTTAGTATTTCTGTCCCTTGATTTATTCCATGACAAATGCTGTGCGAATGGGGCTTTCTTTCTGGTGAGGGCACATACACTGCTAGGTTGATAGCTAGTTGAGCTTGGAGTCAAAGCACAAGTTGATTCAGCTGAAAGTAGCATTTAGTTACTTTGTTGAGGCTCAAAAGCTCACTAATTGATTGGTTGTTCTTTGAAGCATTTCTGTGATTCAAAGTGGGTACAGTAAAAGATGGTTATACTTATGATGTTATCAACAAACACTATCCTTGGTCAATGTTGCGTTATATTTGATAGGTAGAGCATTAGTTAGGTTGGTGTTGTGTTAATTTCTTAAGGACAAGCAAGAGCTTAAGTTGGGGGTGTTGATGTGCCGGGAAATTTCGGCACATACTGATACTATTTGTTTGAAAATTGCTTGTTTCGCTTGTTAATTATCATGATATTTACTTAGTTTTAGTGTAATTTCAATATATGGATGAAAGAGACCCAAAAGTGTGAAAAGCAGTGCAAAAGCCGTCCAAAGGCAAGAAAAGAGATCAACAACACAGCAGGAGCAATTCTGCGACCGCAAAGTGGATATGCGAGTCGCAGAATTAGAACTTAAATTGCAAAGGCGGACAGAACTTCAAGCCAAAGTTAAAGTAAGAATGCTATCAAAAATGCGACCGTAGAATGGAAATGCTAATCGCATTTTCATCGCAGACACGGACAGAGTTTGAGGTGAAAAATAGAGGGGAATCGCGATCACATTCTGCGATCGCAGAATCATTCTACGGACCGCATTCTTAAATGCGACAGGAAGGAGAAGTTCTGGTGAAGTCTGCGACACAGGATGAAGATTCTGCGGACCGCATTCCTGTTCTGCGACAGGAACGCGATCGCAGACGGAAAATTAGGTCAGACATTATTTTAGTTCGCCTCGATTTTTGGGCCTATATAAATAGCATCTCTAGGGTTGTGTAAAGAGAGACTTGTCAGAATTCAAAGTGCAAAATAGTGCTTTTGGTTATTTTCAAATTGGGAGAGAATTTTGTGTGATCAAAACTGAGAAATCAATATTGTTGTAAGATGAATCCAACTATTCTTATTTGGTCTTTAGTTTTCAATATGTGTAGCTAAATTCTAATACTGAGGTTGTGAACCCTAGATGAGTGGAATGTTATTGAATAATTGATATTGCTTCCAATTTCGATAGAATCTTGATATTTACTTATTTCTCGTTCTTAATTAAATCGTTAGTGGTTGCGAACATTAACGGGTGCCAATTTACGCTATTGTACCTTGGAAAAGGGAGGTAGAGTTTGGTAGAAATAAGTAACAACAATTCAAGGCTTTAACCCTTGTTTAACAAAATTACTTAGGAATAAGAGGATTTTAAGTCGGCGAATGATTGGGTATTCTTAATTTCGACTCTAATGTATTCGGGAGGATCATGAGAGGATACGTTATCTAAATATTGGAAAATATCAGATATCACACTAGTAAGAACCAATTGCATATCAAGAGCAGATGTTAATATCAATATCAATACATTCTACTACATTAGGGGGAGCACAACCTTAGTATCTCGACTTCATAACTTTATTCAACTATTCTTTTCAAGCTGCAATTATTAGTTTAATTTTATTTAAGTACTCAACATCAATTTATTTTATTTGGTTACTTGATCGAATTAAGACTAAGTGAAATACTACATTAATCAGATATTTGTTTCACGCCTATTCCCTGTGGGATTCGACCCCAACCTAGTTGGGTTACTATATTTGACATCGATCGCTTACACAATTATTTAGGTGTAATTTGAGCGGATCAGTGGTCTATCACCTCGGTTAGGGAGAAAAGCTTTTTGGTTGTCGAAAAATCCCTCTCCGCTTTATTAAACTCTTCTCTTAGGCGAGAGCTCACTCAATTCCTTTTTAAACTTTCCCAAAGCTCTCCTTTCCTTAGAGTGAGTTCGATGAGCCCTGTTTTTGTAGATTAGGATTGGTAAGCTTTCCAAATAATAAAATAATATAAAGAAAGAAGTTGTTTTTTGTTTTTTCTGTCCTTTAGCACAAGGGTAGAAGGAAGCCTAGAGGCAAGGGTCCAACTCTTACTGAAATTGCGCTTAGTCTTGCTATCTCTTTTGTTGCCGCCCCCAGGGACCGGCTCAATGAGCACCTTTGGGGATAGAGATGATGGTCTTCCTCTAATGTCTCCAAGCCATTTCAAATGAGCATCCCATGGGGCAGCCATAGCTTGAACCTTCCTTCTCGCAGTCAGCTATATAACTCAGACAGCAAAGGTTCGAGCAGGATGGCGGTTAGTCTTCCTCGTCTCTTTAGGGTGGGCGGCAGGAATAGGAAGTCCATTACTGAGAGAAGTGGTGATCTCCTCTTGCTTGCTGGGAGAGAGGAAGATTCCGGACCAACCCCAGGAAGTGATGAGTCGACATCGAGGTGCCAAACAACTCCGTCGATAAGAGCTCTTGGGAGTCATCGGCCTGTTATCCCTGGCGTACCCGGGTTAGGCACTCCAGCAGCTCTAGGAGTTCCCGTTCTCGCTTTTCTTGATATCCTATAGTAGTCGGCCTAACCAAAGCCTCATGACAACATAAAATTAGGGTTCAGGTAGCTCAGCTGGTTAGAGCAAAGGACTGAAAATCCTTGTGTCAGTGGTTCGAATATACTTCTAAACAGGCGAAAGGTCCAAACCGTAGCTGGCAGTGAGCCGGATTTAGAAATGAAAGTGAAAGAGTAAGCAATAAAATGTGAGCGCTCCTGCACTATACGGATGGCATTTTGGCGGTAGGGTTGGGGTGGCTTGCTTGAGGCAGATTCATCAGCCCCAGGGGAGAGTGATGATGGAGATGTATTACGGGCTTCTCCTGTTCATCAACTCGAACCTCATTCTGACTAAGAGCCGGGAATTCTGAATTCTTTTAGTAGAGCCTGAAAGTAGCCCTTGGATCGATTCCTACCACGGATGGGTATATATTTCATCCACATCGCCAGCCTCACATGGCTTCGACTGATTGTTTGCATCGGATCTCAGGTTCATGACATTAGAGCTCTCGTACTTAGTGATGAGTTCGATGCATAAGTAGTGAAAGAAGTAGACCTATATAGAGAAAAGGAAGCGCTATCTCTCCTACTTATGATCCAACATTTAGCTCGATCTATTCTGGATGTCTTTTTTACATCAATGGCATCAGCTGTAGCTTGCACCGAATTGCTTACCCGCAGAATTCATTTAACCCGACCCTGCATAAGTACCAATGCCCCTTCCCCTTTCACCTCTAGGAAAAACTTCTGGGACGAACACTCTACCACATAGTGGAGTGGATAGTTAGGACTACTAAAATGGAGATCGTGTGTGCTTTTTTCCTGGCTTCTTCGCGTAAAGAACCTAACTCATCTGAAGTTAAGAAAAATGAACCATTTAACCTTTTAACCAGTGTACGCTAAGTAGTGGTAATAAGAATCTGAACGAGCCCTCGGTCACCGAGCCGACCTCGTCCGCTCGAAAGGACACAACCTTGGCCAGCCTTCCGAGTTCTACCCCCGCTACCACAAATATCACAGCCCATACACCGCTGGCAACTTTCAGCTATACAAAGTTAGGTGATTTACCAGGTCGACTTATCCAAAGCAGCTTTTCACAAGCACCCCACCCCATACAACTAGTTGGGGGGGCTGTTCGCCTGTGCTGGGCACGATCTCGAAGCATGGTAAGATGTTATCATTTTCAATAATACCAAGTCCCGACTTAGAACTTCTTCAGCTAAAATCAACAGGCTAGGTTTGGAACCCTTGTCGCAGCCCTCGAGAAGCTGGAAAGTATCCATGTGGCACACCATCCACAAGCACTCCAAAGTTGCATAGCTCAGGTCGGAGCAAGGTGCGATCGGACGTTCAATAGGTAGTCTCACGATCGGGCACTCTTCTATGCCATAGAGAATCAGGCTCGGCAAAAACGAGACTAGGGACCATGCTCCCCGCTTTCTTCCTGTGGTGACTATTAGAACACAAGCCAAGGAACTCAAAACCACAACACAAGCACCCTTCATTTACTAGTTTTGGAGTTTTCGCCCTTTGCTTCCGGAAGGCGAACTTCTTCTACGTCGAATTCACGAAAATAATCATATGAGAAATCGTCCGATGAAGATGGTAAAAGGGGAGACGGTTCCCAAGGGGTGGCTAGTTCGAGTAAGAGAGACAGATAAAGATAAGGTCCTTTTTTCTGAGAAACCCGCTCTTGACTTTAATCATACTGGTCTATGTGTGTGTAAGCTTCCTATTTGATGTATTCCCATGTCTTCATAAGAACTCTAGGGCGAGGGCCAAGGTGAACCCGAATTAACGATGAGAAGCGGTCAAATCAGTAGCAAAGGCACCAGGACGGACGTTTGGTTGAACTGGGCGATAGCTTCGCGATTGATAGCTCAGTGAGGTATGCCACTTAGGTAGGGACAATCAGCCACACTTTTCTAGACCCCTTTTTTGGGGAAAGGATAGTGGGTAAAGCGGCGCATAAAAAAGGGCTGGCTCGTCAAAAGTCCGGTTCTTTCGCGAACGAAGTTCAGAATCGGGTTCGTAGAACGAAGGGAGTGTATAATTGGGGCACAGCCCCAACGGCTACTAAGGATTTTCATTTTAGGCAAGCAAGCTGCAGCGCGAGTACCTTAGTTGGCGAGCGATCCCAGTTCGCGACAGAGAATAAGACAGCAAGCGAGCGTACTTTTGATCACTTCTTCTCCACCCCGCTCGCACGTGCAGCTGTAAAGATCCGATCCCCGATGGAACTCGACCAATCCCAATAGCTGTTGCGACAAAACAACACTTTTCTTCCCCTCCAACCGTGAGTCCGGACTGTCGCCTCGAAGTTGAGTGAACTTAATCGTAAGTCCCAAATTCTGCGAAGCACCAGATCTAGATCAAGATTTCCATTACGTCATAATATATATCGATGTGGAGAACTTACTGAACCCCTACTGCAATCAGACAGTGGAAAAAGAATGATAACTTCGGTGCGACGATGGGACTGTGACTTCCTTTCCCCATTGGCGAAGGTAAGGGGTGGAGAAGCTTCTCATTCATTACATTAGGTTAGGAGATCTAACCAAGTAGCCAAAGAATCTTACAGAGGTGAAGGCGCCCATCTCACATAAAATAGTTAGAAAGCTCGCGCTCCATTAAGTGTATAGATTGAGATCCAGTAGAAGTGGGAGTTTCCTGGTGAAGGAGAGAAAGGTTGACAAGCTAAGAAAGTCTCATTGAAAGCAGGAATTAGACTGCCCTCTGTAGTCAACCTGCTCCTAATGAAGAGGTAAGGGGCGTAGCGATGAACTCGAACAAGGTTGGTAAATTCACCGGGTGACTCGAAAGCAGGCTCTTAAAGACCACTCCTAGCGCGTCAGTCATTTCGCTCCCAAAGAGCTCCCGAGCGGGCGCTAGCTTCCTAAACAGGATTTTCTATGAGGTAGAGGCCCGACCACGTGAAGCAAGAGGAAATAGGTATAGGCTGGATCAATAAAAGAAAGATAAGGAAAGTGTACAAGATTCCAATCGGGCTACCTCTGAAGGAAGGTGGCCGCGAGGAAGGGTATTTCGAGTCTCGATCAAATAGCGTAGCACGGGATCGCGCCAAGCATAGCGAGTTAGGTATGGTTCTTGGTGATCAGTCAATGAAGTCATTTTGGATCCCTGACTCGTCTCATTCTGAGCCTTTGGCCTGTTTGACATTGGGTCAAATCTGTCGTCTGGGCATCGTCCCTTCTCTTAATCTACTTCGGTTACAACTCGATAGTGAGTTTTGAGGGTCAAGTAAGGGATTGGGTTGAGCTCTTTCATACTTCTGACGTCGACTCATCTTGCTTGGAAGTCTTAAGAATGCATTAGAAACCTTAGATGGCTAAAGGGCGTGTTCCGCAGGAAGGATACGACAAGCTCAATTCAAGGACACTCAATTTCAAGCTCAATTTCAGGCTTTCGAAGCTCTGACGCTTTCTGTCACAGAACTATCTGACTTCGCTATCTTTCTATGAGCTTCTAAGAAAGAGATCCTACTCCCAAAGAAAGGAAGCTCGCTTGGGATAGGTTCATCTTTGCTTAGCTTGGTCTATTTTGGCTAAGCATTCACGGTGCCATCCTCGTCTCTAGCTCTAACTGCATTGTGTGATTAGTGGTACCTCGGAAACTGGGATTTGATCATAGATGTGCTTGACGCACATGGAAACTGCTTTTTCAATGATACCGAAGCATTTTTGCCTCATAGAGTGGTATATGATATCAGGAATAGTGGTATATTCACATCTCATCAAGAGGACAGGGGGATATGGAAAAAGAATCGTAGTGAGAGCGAGCCATAATCACAGGGAGAGAAAGGAGGCGGCAAGAAACTTTAGGGCTTGTTGGACCTTCTGAGCGGGTAAGGGTAGAATAGGCCCTATGGTCGATCGAAGGTGCTGTCCCACTTGAACTCAAATCTATCTGACCTTCAAAGCCGTCGTGAAAGAAGCACACTGGACGGGCGTGCTTCGATCGTGTCTCCGGGGCACAGTTGAATGTAGATATCATGAACGCGAGGTCAGGATACTAGGCCGAGAAACCCGGGCAACCGCGAAGGAGTGAAAGCTACTCGACTGTAATGGTTGGAGAGGACCTACAACGAGTTGTGGTTGCTTCGCAAGCAATACTCAAGTAAGCTTTGAAGCTGGTTGCTGTGCTATACTATACTAGTTGTAGGGCGCTAGCGCTTGACCGCTGATGTCGCTTGCCGGTCACTCTTCTTCTTTATTGGTTGCCAGCCGGTCGCTAGTCCGCCTCACTCTTGATTGGTTTGAAGAGCCAAGGGGGAAATAAAGTTGTCAAACATAGCATCAGAAAGGGTCGTCTTTCGCCCGATATTAAAGAGGTATCTTAATTCTTCTTTAATATGGAACAAAGCTGAGAAGGGTGTGGTCAAGGAGAGAACTCCCGAGGAGAATGATTTGGCTCATAGAAGCGAGGATCTGGAAGAGAGGGTCAACTATGGCAGTGACTGAGTGGGACTTGTTCTGTGAGTCCACTTTGCTTATCGCTACACCCTCTCTAGACAAACGATTTGATCCAAGTAAATTATAGACCGCTTCAAATCTTTGTTTTCGAGAGGGATAATCAAATCCGCAAACTTACTTCCGAGAGAGCTGCTTTCGCCTCGGTTACCTAACAAGAGAGAGCCGATGCAAAAGTAGTCCTTGCATCGACAGAAAGCTTCCCCTTCTCTTTCCGACGATCGGTATTTCTTTCTAACAGCTCTATCTGCCCATCTGAGAACGATGCCCTTCTTGCAAAAGCTCTTCTTACGCTAACCCTATTCGTGGGATTAGGTCCAATATAATCCTTTTTTCCATAGCCCTGGGGCTATTTACAGCTAGCCAATTAAGAAGTCTCAGATGTACCAGCACTATATCAGTATAAGGAAGGCGCTAGCTAGCGCCCAACCTAGGGAATCAGGCCTATATTCGCATTTCAATGATACCAATCGAGATGGCTTTTTCAGGGACTGGCCTCTTCCCTGAGGCAATCCCTGGGATTCAAAAGAGAGAGAAAGAACTTTATGTGTCCTATGCCGTCATCACTAACCATTCCCCTTCTCTTTGCATTTCTTGATCGGTTGCTTCCTTTCGCTTTCATGCGGAAGGTTCCCCCTACCGGCCTGAAAGAAAGAATGGTTTTCAAATAGAGCATTGACTATGGCGCCATTTGCGAAGGAATGGGTTTATGCGCTTTCTTTACTACTATGCTATTTCTCCCGTCTCGGACGTCCGCTTACTACAAGAATGTATCATGATGAGAATCAAAGCAGTCTTGTGAATGCCCAGTTCTCCTGTCTTGCAAAAGGTACGCCGTTAGAGTGAGTGCGCCCTAGACCGAACTAAGACCTCCCCGGATTCTTAGTCCTCTACTTGAATTATATTGTGAATTACTAGCAGCTATAGTTACAGTTTCAGATTTAGATACCCGCACTCAATACTCATCTAGTGTTAGTAGCAATGTACTGAGTCGTCAAATGAGCCACGTTAAGAAATCCCAAGCTTCTCGCATATATCCCTATTACTGGGAAACCTACAAATAAGAATGGGAAGAGGAAAGGGAAATCCTATGGGTTGGATTGCTCGTGTGTCCAGGGGACAAATCCTATTTGAAATGGATGGTGTGAGTTTGTCAAATGCTCGACAAGCCGCTACATTAGCGGCGTGCGCACTTGATCACTGCGATCGATCCGATAAACCAAAACATCCTGGCCAACCGACTAACCATTGAGAATGGAACAAATTAGCAGGGGTACGTGCGAAGTCTTCAATGAATACCGGGGAATGAATTTCTTAGTTGAAGGAGTGAGAATAGGTCGCACTAAGCTCTTCAGCAAGTCTTCCAGTAAACCGACGACTGGAGTCTGACCGTCCTGAGTGATAAGCACTACTAAACCTCAGTTCAGTGCCTAATTTCTTCCATAGCACCCTCAGTGATCAGTATATTCTAATATTCTGGATCCTTATGTGCTTTTTTTTTTTTGTAGATCTATGAAGTTACAGCTGAACCAAATGGGAATCCTAGGTATAGGCAAAGGTGGGAGGGATGAGAGAGCAAGCTGGCGTGGGGGAGCCAGCTGGCTACTTCTTTGCCATGGCTCCACTTTACCATCAAATGCTTTTCTAGCTTCTCGGAAGGGGTCAGGATCCTGTTGCCGAAGCTCATAATACCTGGAACTTCCAAACCAAAGAAATGCAAGATGAGAAGGAGCTTTTTACGTCTCGAGTCCTTGTGAATGGGCAAAGCCAGGTGCTCTTATTTTACGACGGTAGGGACGATTGCTTCCATTACTGACCAGAAAGACACCAAATTCTCCTTTAGGTGGTTCAACTGCGGTATAGAGCCGATTAAAACTTTCCGGATGTGGCTTCATCAGCGGCGCCACAAGCAGCAGGTAACCATGCAAATCAAATGACGAGGAGCAACAAGAAGAAGGAAATAAACAACGAGAAATCAAACGAAGATGATGTGATGCAAGTGCTGAAAAAGTAAACTGAACTTGACTTAAGACGAAGGAAGCGAGTGCCGAAAAAAACCCGCTTTCTTAAGGCTTCAAACTACTAGGGGGGAGGGAGTTGACTGAACATCTCAGCCATTGGCGGGAATTTCGCCCACATCCGATCCCCAATTCTTTTTCACCCCAAATGATCGTGTTGGGTGAATTGTGACCTCGTACGATCGTGTTGGGTGAGCAACAGCTGCTTCATCACAGTACTTACTTATGGGCTAACAGGTTACACTTTGGCCAAGTATCCTAGAAAGAGACTCCCGAGAGCCAGAAGTATTAAAGGAATGGCTATCTGAGTCTGCTAAAAGAGGGACCAGCCTCGTCGTGGTGATTAGAGGACACCTCTGATTGTTCACCTCTAATGCGACATGTTCCCTCCCAGTTATATGATCAACAAGATCAGTCGGCTAGAGAGCAGGGCTATTCTTCTTCCGGGGAGACAAAGTCATCCCTTCTACTGACCGAACCCTAAGCAATTCTTATTTCTTTTTTCTCGAAAACCTGATGTGAGGGGGCCCACTGGGATGTCCATAATTGAAGCATTTTTCTTCATCGACTGTCGGTTTTTTACTAGGTGGCCGTCCATGATTCCTGGATTCCAACCTTTCAAAGGACTGCTACAGGCAATGATCCTTCTATTCAAAGTTTCCTCCATCTCTAGTTGGGGGTTTCGATTCGAAAAAATGTGTGATATTCCGAATCCTCATTACTAATGGAATCCAAATGATCTCTGGATTGATCAGAAGATCCTTTCAGTTGGATAGAATCTGTTACTTGAACGAAACTAGGTCTTGTAATATCATATTGAATATTTGACGATATATTGAATATTCAGATCCAACCAGCAAGGCATACGGTCTTGGACGCGTAACCAAGCTCTTGATGAGCGGTATCCTTTTGAATAGAAGATGTCCATAAAAAGAATGTTTTAGAGGAAGATAAAAAAAATGCGGATTTCCCTATTGATTAACCTCTGAAGCGGATAAGATCCAAAGAAGTCTATACCTGCAGATGAAATAGGAGCTTCTACGTGAACATTTCTAACAGTGGTTTCTCCTCCAACAGTCAAGTAACTAGCACTGGTTATTCCAGCAACAACTCTTACTGTAACAGAACTAGGACCGTCAACTCCAATTGTAGCAACGGGAATTTCTTCACCACCAGATATTGCATTAAGAGCTTTTATTGCATCAACAGTGGAAATGAAGAGCAGGCTCGGGCTATCTCAGGGGAATCCGCTAGACAATGGATTTTACTCAAAGAAGGCGAACGCTAGTTTTGTGTGATGACAAAGAACTAACCAAAGAAATTAGAATTAATCCCACTTTTTGTCCCTTTCCTTTCTTAGGTTTGCTAGATAGAAAGAAGGCGAAGAGCGCAATAAGGTAATTGATTCTAGTCAATCGTTTAGTTCGCCTAAAGCTTAAAGAATGTAAAGTTAGCACATCAAGTCAATGACTGCCACATGTCAAGAAGAATTCAGAGGTGTGCTGAGTGCGGTTGTTCTCAACTCTTTAGTGCCCTATGGCTCTGCTACCGTGATGCTTGGCCGAGCCTCCCTACCAATGTATCGATCCCGCACATTTAAATCAGTCCTAGCGGACAGGACAAAACTTCCCTTGGAAAAAGCCAGCCTGAGGGAACTGGATTGGTCATTCCACCATCAATCAATTATAGAGAGTTAGGGCCCTCTCTCTGAAAGACCTCTTGATGCGATGAGAAAATGGCTAGTATTCAAGGCTAGTCCCAAGAAAGCAAGCTAAATGGCTATCCCGATAAGAAGATGAAGCCTGATCGGGCCAAAAATGAAAGCAATCGAAGGAAGGGGTAGAGCATGTTCTATTTTTTTGAATCTTTCAAGATGACTCCGTCGCCGTCTCATCAATGAGCGTAGATTAAGAGCTAAGCCTACCCTTTTGTGCTTGTCAATCTGTATCCCATTCTTTAGATGGTATACCGCTCTGCGAGCAGAGCGAATGCACTCCCTAAAATCGGATGACACAAGGCGAACTAGAATAGGCTGATTGATCCAGGTAGCGACAGGATTCAATCGAAAGGAACCGCGCGTACGCTAGAAAGACGTATAGGCAAGCTGATCTTGACTTTACAAATTGTCAACTTCTGTCTTTCTATACGGAGTCTGGATGTATGCAAAATAAAATATTGAATAAGGGTTTAATAAGGAGATCTCTTAATTACTTGATCAAGGAACGCGGCTCGCTTCGCTCTTCAAGCTCCGCCCCCCTTACTCAACCTCAACATCTATGAAAAAGCCCTTTCTTTCTAAATAAGGTAAGCTTTGAAGTCGTAGCTTGCTGGTAAGAGGGATAATGAGAAAGGGTGCCGCGTCTGGATGGGCGGAATGGATGAGCGAAAGGTGTCATGCCATGGAGTAGGGAATAGCCCTCGTCTCATGTAACATGACTAAATGCACCTCGAGGTGCTGCCAAGGAACCGAGGGACCCTCTATAGGCTACTAGTGCTTATTATGTTCCCAATCTATGAAGGAAGAGTTGAATTCCCATCTCGATCTCGGCTAGCTTTTGTTAGTTAAATAGACCAGGAAAGTCGTACCGCAACTATGCCAAGAAAAATATTGATTCCAATGCTGTGGAGACGGGACTTGCTGATCTAATAAAACAACAAGAAGCACCTTCTTTCTCAAAGTCAACTTTCTCCCTTTTTACTAGTAGTTGAGTGCTCATTGTTGTTCGGATCTTGACCGGATCCGAGCTTCCCAAGCTCCATGCTGTTGAGCGCCCTCTAAAGATTTCACTAGCTTGACACAGGCTCAGTTATTGGGTTAGAGCCCAGTCCCTCAGATGCACTGAACTACGGTTTAGTAGTGCTTATCACTCAGGACGGCCAGACTCCAGTCGTCGGTTTACTGGAAGACTTGCTGAAGAGCTTAGTGCAAGGGAGACCGAGCAAGGGGGATAAGTTCTTCCAACTGCTGAGTTTGCCTACAAAAACCCGTAGAAACTATGCGATCGGGGGATACTTTTCAAGACGAAATAAAGAAGTCCTCGCTGGGAAATAAAGAATCCGAGGTGAATGCCAGCTAAACGTTGCTCTATCCTGTTTAATGGTGTTGGGGAGATAGAACCTAATAAGAATGAGGAAAAGGCATAACCAATGTGAAATAAGTGAATTTTATCCAGTTGAGGCACCTCGGT
>MCJB01000910.1:0-17014 GCA_002018475.1 Nicotiana obtusifolia | reverse complement strand
ATATAATAGGGTCCGGGTCCGGATTCCCTGGGACACGCCAAAAGCGTGGGCTATAGCACACGAAAATATCAAAATCGGGCCGAGTTCTCGTTTTATTGCCTAAAAATACTAAAAAATGAGGAGCGGACATTGCGAGTCGCTCTCACACATTCCTTAGGTCCTTTCCTAATGTACGGATAAATATTATAGGGTCCGGGTCCGGATTCCGGGGGCCACGCCAAAAGCGTGGGCTATAGCTCACGAAAATATCAAAATCGGGCCGAGTTCTCGTTTAATTGCCTAAAAATAGCAAAAAATGAGGAACGATTATTACGGGTCGATCTCACACGTTCCTTAGGTCCTTCCCTAATGTCCGGATAAATTTTATGGGGTCTAGGTCCGGATTCCCGGGGCCAGGCAAAAATCGTGGTCTATAACACACGAAAATATCAAAATCGGGCCGAGTTCTCATTTTATTGCCTAAAAATACCAAATAACGAGGAACGGTCATTGCCGGTTGCTCTCATACGTTCCTTTGGTCCTTCCCTAATGTCCGGATAAATTTTATGGGGTCCGGGTCCGGATTCCCGGGGCCACGCCAAAAGCGTGGGCTATAGCACACGAAAATATCAAAATCGGGCCGAGTTCACGTTTTACTGCCTAAAAATACCAAATAATGAGGAACGGACATTGCGAGTTGCTCTCACAAGTTCCTTAGGTCCTTCCCTAATGTACGGATAAATATAATAGGGTCTGGGTCCGGATTCCCGGGGCCACGCCAAAAGCGTGGGCTATAGCTCACGAAAATATCAAAATCGGGCCGAGTTCTCGTTTAATTGCCTAAAAATAGCAAAAAATGAGGAACGATTATTGCGGGTCACTCTCACACGTTCCTTAGGTCCTTCCCTAATGTCCGGATAAATTTTATGGGGTCTGGGTCCGGATTCCCCGGGCCACGCCAAAAGCGTGGGCTATAGCACACGAAAATATTAAAATCGGGCCGAGTTCTCGTTTTATTGCCAAAAAATACCAAATAATGAGGAACGGTCATTGCAGGTTGCTCTCTCACATTCCTTAGGTCCTTTCCTAATGTTCGAATAAATTTTATGGGGTCCGGGTCCGGATTCCCGGGGCCACGCCAAAATCGTGGGCTATAGCACACGAAAATATCAAAATCGGGCCGAGTTCTCGTTTTACTTCCAAAAAATACAAAAAAATAGGCAACGGACATTGCGAGTCGCTCTCACACATTCCTTAGGTCCTTTCCTAATGTACGGATAAATACTATAGGGTCCGGGTCCGGATTCCGGGGGCCACGCCAAAAGCGTGGGCTGTAGCTCACGAAAATATCAAAATCGGGCCGAGTTCTCGTTTAATTGCCTAAAAATAGCGAAAAATGAGGAACGATCATTGCGGGTTGCTCTCATACGTTCCTTTGGTCCTTTCCTAATGTCCGGATTAATTTTATGCTGTCTGGGTCCGGATTCCCGGGGCCAGGTCAAAATCGTGGGCTATAGCACACGAAAATATCAAAATCGGGCCGAGTTCTCATTTTATTGCCTAAAATTACCAAATAATAACGGTCATTGCAGGTTGCTCTCACACGTTCCTTAGGTCCTTCCCTAACGTCCGGATAAATATTATAGGGTCCGGGTCCGGAATCCCGGGGCCACTCCAAAAACGTGGGCTATAACACACGAAAATATCAATATCGGGCCGAGTTCACGTTTTACTGCCTAAAAATACGAAATAATGAGGAACGGACATTGCGAGTTGCTCTAACACGTTCCTTAGGTCCTTCCCTAATGTACGGATAAATATAATAGGGTCCGGGTCCGGATTCCCGGTGCCACGCCAAAAGCGTGGGCTATAGCTCACGAAAATATCAAAATCGGGCCGAGTTCTCGTTTAATTGCCTAAAAATAGCAAAAAATGAGGAACGATCATTGCGGGTTGCTCTCATACGTTCCTCTGGTCCTTCCCTAATGTCCGGATAAATTTTATGGGGTCTAGGTCCGTATTCCCCGGGCCAGGCCAAAAGCGTGGGCTATAGCACACGAAAATATCGAAATCGAGCCGTGTTCTCGTTTTATTGCCCAAAATTACAAAATAATGAGGAACAGTCATTACAGGTAGCTCTCAAACGTTGCTTAGGTCCTTCCCTAATGTTCGGATGAATGTTATGGGGTCCGAGTCCGGATTCCCGGTGCCACGCCAAAAACGTGGGCTATAGCACACAAAAATATCAAAATCGGGCCGAGTTCTCGTTTTATTGCCTAAAAATACCAAATAATGAGGAACGATCATTGCAGGTTGCTCTCACACGTTCCTTAGGTCCTTCCCTAATTTTCGGATAAATTTTATGGGGTCTGGTTCCGGATTCCCGGGGCCACGCCAAAAGCGTGGTCTATAGCTCACGAAAATATCGAAATCGGGCTGAGTTCTCGTTTAATTACCTAAAAATACCAAATAATGTGGAACGGTCATTACAGGTTGCTCTCACACGTTCCTTAGGTCCTTCTCTAATGTCCGAATAAATATTATAGGGTCCGGGTCTGGATTCCCCGGTCCACTCCAAAAACGTGGGCTATAGCACACGAAAATATCAAGATCGGGCCGAGTTCACGTTTTACTGCCTAAAAATACCAAATAATGAGGAACTGACATTGTGAGTTGCTCTCACACGTTCCTTAGTTCCTTCCCTAATGTACGGATAAATATAATAGGGTCCGGGTCCGCATTCCCGGGGCCACGCCAAAAGCGTGGGCTATATAGCTCACGAAAATATAAAAATCGGGCCGAGTTCTCGTTTAATTGCCTAAAAATAGCAAAAAATGAGGAACGGTCATTGCAGGTTGCTCTCACACGTTCCTTAGGTCCTTCCCTAATGTTTGGATAAATTTTATGGGGTCTGGTATCGGATTCCCGGGGCCACGCCAAAAGCGTGGGCTATAGCACACGAAAATATCGAAATCGGGCTGAGTTCTCGTTTAATTACCTAAAAATGCCAAATAATGAGGAACGGTCATTGCAGGTCGCTCTCACACGTTCCTTAGGTCCTTCCCTAAAGTCCGGATAAATATTATAGGGTCTGGGTCCGGATTCCCGGGGCCACGCCAAAATCGTGGGCTATATATAGCATACGAAAATATCAAAATCGGGTCGAGTTCTCTTTTTACTGCCTAAAAATACCAAAAAATGGGGAACGGACATTGCGAGTCGCTCTCACACATTCCTTAGGTCCTTCCCTAATGTACGGATAAATATTATAGGGTCCGGGTCCGGATTCCCTGGGCCACGCCAAAAGCGTGGGCTATAGCTCACGAAAATATCAAAATCGGGCCGAGTTCTCGTTTAATTACCTCAAAATAGATAAAAATGAGTAACGATCATTGCGGGTCGCTGTCATACGTTCCTTTGGTCCTTCCCTAATGTCCGAATAAATTTTATGGGGTCTAGGCCCGGATTCCCGGGGCCAGGCCAAAAGCGTGGGCTATAGCACACGAAAATATCGAAATCGGGCCGTGTTCTCGTTTTATTGCCAAAAAATACCAAATAATGAGGAACGGTCATTGCAGGTTGCTCTCACACATTCCTTAGGTCCTTCCCTAATGTTCGGATAAATTTTATGGGGTCCGGGTCCGGATTCCCGGGGCCACGCCAAAAGCGTGGGCTATAGCACACGAAAATATCAGAATCGGGTCGAGTTCTCATTTTATTGCCTAAAAATACCAAATAATGAGGAACGGTCATTGGAGGTTGCTCTCACACGTTCCTTAGGTCCTTCCCTAACGTCCGGATAAATATTATAGGGTCCAGGTCCGGATTCCCGGGGCCACGCCAAAATCGTGGGCTATAGCACACGAAAATATCAAAATCGGGCCGAGTTCTCGTTTTACTACCTAAAAATACCAAAAAATGGGGAACGGACATTGCGAGCCGCTCTCACACATTCCTTAGGTCCTTCCCTAATGTACGGATAAATATTATAGGGCCCGGGTCCGGATTTCTTGGGCCACGCCAAAAGCGTGGGCTATAGCTCACGAAAATATCAAAATCGGGCCGAGTTCTCGTTTAATTACCTAAAAATAGCAGAAAATGAGAAACGATCATTGCGGGTCGCTCTCATACGTTCCTTTGGTCCTTCCCTAATGTCCGGATAAATTTTATGGGGTCTGGGTCAGGATTCCCTGGGCCAGGCCAAAAGCGTGGTCTATAGCACACAAAAATATCGAAATCGGGCCGTGTTCTCATTTTATTGCCTAAAATTACCAAATAATAAGGAACCATCATTGCAGGTCGCTCTTACACGTTCCTAAGGTCCTTCCCTAATGTTCGAATAAATAATATAGGGTCTGGTTACGGATTCCTGGGGTTACGCCAAAAGCGTGGCCTATAGCACACGAAAATATCAAAATCGGGCCGAGTTCTCGTTTTATTTCCTAAAAATACCAAATAATGAGGAACGGTCATTGCAGGTTGCTCTCACACGTTCCTTAGGTCCTTCCCTAATGTTCGGATAAATTTTATGGGGTCTGGTTCCGGATTCCCGGGGCCACGCCAAGAGCGTGGGCTATAGCACACGAAAATATCAAAATCGGGCCGAGTTCTCGTTTTATTGCCTAAAAATACCAAATAATGAGGAACGGTCATTGCAGGTTGCTCTCACACGTTCCTTAGGTCCTTCCCTAATGTTCGGATAAATTTTATGGGGTCTGGTTCCGGATTCCCGGGGCCACGCCAAGAGCGTGGGCTATAGCACACGAAAATATCAAAATCGGGCTGAGTTCTCGTTTTATTGCCTAAAATTACCAAAAAATGAGGAACGGTCATTGCAGGTCGCTCTCACACGTTCCTTAGGTCCTTCCCTAACGTCCGGATAAATATTATAGGGTCCGGGTCTGGATTCCCGGGGCTACGCCTAAATCGTGGGCTATAGCACATGAAAATATCAAAATCAGGCCGAGTTCTCATTTTATTGCCTAAAAATACCAAAAAATGAGGATAGGACATAGCGAGTCGCTCTCACACATTCCTTAGGTCCTTCCCTAATGCACGGATAAATATTATAGGGTCCGGGTCCGGATTCCCGGTGCCACGCCAAAAGCGTTGGCTATAGCTCACGAAAATATAAAAATCGGGCCGAGTTCTCGTTTAATTGCCTAAAAATAGCTAAAAATGAGGAACGATCATTGCGGGTCGCTCTCACATGTTCCTTAGGTCCTTCCCTAATTTCCGGAAAAATTTTATGGGGTCTGGGTCCGGATTCCCGGGGCCAGGCCAAAAGCGTGGGCTATAGCACACGAAAATATCGAAATCGGGCCGTGTTCTCGTTTTATTGCCTAAAATTACCAAATAATGAGGAACGGTCATTGCAGGTCGCTCTCACACATTCCTTAGGTCCTTCCCTAATGTTCGGATAAATTTTATGGGGTCCGAGTCCGGATTCCCGGGGCCACGCCAAAAGCGTGGGCTACAGCACACGAAAATATCAAAATCGGGCCGAGTTCTAATTTTATTGCCTAAAAATACCAAATAATGAGGAAAGGTCATTGCAGGATGCTCTCACATGTTCCTTAGGTCCTTCCCTAACGTCCGGATAAATATTATAGGGTCCGGGTCCGGATTCCTGGGGCCACGCCAAAATCGTGGGCTATAGCACACGAAAATATCAAAATAAGGCCGAGTTCTCATTTTATTGCCTAAAAATACAAATAATGAGGAACGGTCATTGCAGGTTGCTCTCACACTTCCCTTAGGTCCTTCCCTAACGTTCGGATAAATATTATAGGGTCCGGGTCCGAATTCCCGGGGCCACGCCAAAATCGTGGGCTATAGCACACGAAAATATCAAAATCGGGCCGAGTTCTCGTTTTACTGCCTAAAAATACCAAAAAATGGGGAACGGTCATTGCGAGTCGCTCTCACACATTCCTTAGGTCCTTCCCTAATGTACGGATAAATATTATAGGGTCCGGGTCCGTATTCCCTGGGCCACGCCAAAAGCGTGGGCTATAGCTCACGAAAATATCAAAATCGGGCCGAGTTCTCGTTTAATTACCTCAAAATAGCAAAAAATGAGGAACGATCATTGTGGGTCACTCTCATACGTTCCTTTGGTCCTTCCCTAATGTCCGAATAAATTTTATGGTGTCTGGGCCCGGATTCCCGGGGCCAGGCCAAAAGCGTGGGCTATAGCACACGAAAATATCCAAATCGGGCCGTGTTCTCGTTTTATTGCCTAAAATTACCAAATAATGAGGAACGGTCATTGCAGGTCGCTCTCACACGTTCCTTAGGTCCTTCCCTAATGTTCGTATAAATGTTATGGGGTCCGGGTCCGGATTCCCGGGGCCACGCCAAAAACGTGGGCTATAGCACACGAAAATATCAAAATCGGGCCGAGTTCTCGTTTTATTGCCTAAAAATACCAAATAATGAGGAACGGTCATTGCAGGTTGCTCTCACACGTTCCTTAGGTCCTTCCCTAATGTTTGGATAAATTTTATGGGGTCTGGTTTCGGATTCCCGGGGCCACGCCAAAAGCGTGGGCTATAGCACACGAAAATATCGAAATCGGGCTGAGTTCTCATTTAATTACCTAAAAATACCAAATAATGAGGAACTGTCATTGCAGGTTGCTCTCACACGTTCCTTAGGTCCTTCCCTAACGTCCGGATAAATATTATAGAGTCTGGGTCCGGATTCCCGGGGCCACGCCAAAAGCGTGGCCTATAGCACACGAAAATATCTAAATCGGGCTGAGTTCTCGTTTTATTGCCAAAAAATACCAAATAATAAGGAACGGTCATTTCAGGTCGCTCTCACACATTCCTTAGGTCCTTCCCTAATGTTCGGATAAATTTTATGGGGTCCAGGTCTGGATTCCCGGGGCCAAGCCAAAAGCGTGGGCTATAGCACACGAAAATATCAAAATCGGGCCGAGTTCTAATTTTATTGCCTAAAAATACCAAATAATGAGGAACGGTCATTGCAGGTTGCTCTCACACGTTCCTTAGGTCCTTCCCTAACGTCCGGATAAATATTATAGGGTCCGGGTCCAGATTCCCAGCGCCACGCCAAAATCGTGGGCTATAGCACACGAAAATATCAAAATCGGGCCGAGTTCTCATTTTATTGCCTAAAAATACCAAATAATAAGGAACGATCATTGTAGGTTGCTCTCACACGTTCCTTAGATCCTTCCCTAATGTCCGGATAAATGTTATAGGGTCCAGGTCCGGATTCCCGGGGCCACGCCAAAATCGTGGGCTATAGCACACGAAAATATCAAAATCGGGCCGAGTTCTCGTTTTACTGCCTAAAAATACAAAAAAATGGGGAACGGACATTGCGAGTCGCTCTCACACATTCCTTAGGTCCTTCCCTAATGTACGGATAAATATTATAGGGACCGGGTCCGGATTTCTTGGGCCACGCCAAAAGCGTGGGCTATAGCTCACGAAAATATCAAAATCGCGCCGAGTTCTCGTTTAATTACCTAAAAATAGCAAAAAATGAGGAACGATCATTGCGGGTCGTTCTCATACGTTCCTTTGGTCCTTCCCTAATGTACGGATAAATTTTATAGGGTCTGGGTCCGGATTCCCGGGGCTACGCCAAAAGCGTGGCCTATATAGCACACGAAAATATCAAAATCGGGCCGAGTTCTCGTTTTATTGCCTAAAAATACCAAATAATAAGGAACGGTCATTGCAGGTTGCTCTCACACGTTCCTTAGGTTCTTCCCTAATGTTCAGATAAATTTTATGGGGTCTGGTTCCGGATTCCCGGGGCCACGCCAAGAGCGTGGGCTATAGCACACGAAAATATCGAAATCGGGCTGAGTTCTCGTTTTATTGCCTAAAATTACCAAATAATGAGGAACGGTCATTGCAGGTCACTCTCACACGTGCCTTAGGTCCTTCCCTAATGTCCGGATAAATATTATAGGGTCCGGGTCTGGATTCCCGGGGCTACGCCAAAATCGTGGGCTACAGCACATGAAAATATCAAAATCAGGTCGAGTTCTCGTTTTATTGCCTAAAAATACCAAAAAATGAGGAGAGGACATAGCGAGTCGCTCTCACACATTCCTTAGGTCCTTCCCTAATGCACGGATAAATATTATAGGGTCCGGGTCCGGATTCCCGGGGCCACGCCAAAAGAGTGGGCTATAGCACACGAAAATATCAAAATCGGGCCGAGTTCTCGTTTAATTGCCTAAAAATAGCAAAAAATGAGGAACGATCATTGCGGGTCACTCTCACATGTTACTTAGGTCCTTCCCTAATTTCCGAAAAAATTTTATGGGATCTGGGTCCGAATTCCCGAGGCCACGCCAAAAGCGTGGGCTATAGCACACGAAAATATCAAAATCGGGCTGAGTTCTCGTTTTATTGCCAAAAAATACCAAATAATGAGGAACGGTCATTACAGGTCGCTCTCACACATTCCTTAGGTCCTTCCCTAATGTTCGGATAAATTTTATGGGGTCCGTGTCCGAATTCCCGGGGCCACGCCAAAAACGTGGGCTATAGCACACGAAAATATCAAAATCGGGCCGAGTTCTTGTTTTATTGCCTAAAAATACCAAATAATGAGGAACGGTCATTGCAGGTTGCTCTCACACGTTCCTTAGGTCCTTCCCTAACGTCTGGATAAATATTATAGGGTCCGGGTCAGGATTCCCGGGGCCACGCCAAAAGCGTGGGCTATAGCTCACGAAAATATCAAAATCGGGCCGAGTTCTCGTTTAATTACCTAAAAATAGCAAAAAATGAGGAACGATCATTGCGGGTCGCTCTCATACGTTCCTTTGGTCCTTCCCTAATGTACGGATAAATATTATAGGGTCCGGGTCCGGATTCCCGGGGCCACGCCAAAAGCGTGGCCTATAGCACACGAAAATATCAAAATCGGGCCGAGTTCTCGTTTTATTGCCAAAAAATACCAAATAATGAGGAACGGTCATTGCAGGTTGCTCTCACACGTTCCTTAGGTTCTTCCCTAATGTTTGGATAAATTTTATGGGGTCTGGTTCCGGATTCCCGGGGCCACGCCAAGAGCGTGGGCTATAGCACACGAAAATATCGAAATCGGGCTGAGTTCTCGTTTTATTGCCTAAAATTACCAAATAATGAGGAACGGTCATTGCAGGTCGCTCTCACACGTTCCTTAGGTCCTTCCCTAATGTTCGGATAAATTTTATGGGGTCCGTGTCTGGATTCCCGGGGCTACGCCAAAATCGTGGGCTATAGCACATGAAAATATCAAAATCAGGCCGAGTTCTCGTTTTATTGCCAAAAAATACCATATAATGAGGAACGGTCATTGCAGGTCACTCTCACACATTCCTTAGGTCCTTCCCTAATGTACGGATAAATATTATAGGGTCCGGGTCCGGATTCCCGGGGCCACGCCAAAAGCGTGGGCTATAGCACACGAAAATATAGAAATCGAGCCGAGTTCTTGTTTTATTGCCTGAAAATGCCTACAAATGAGGAACGATCACTGCTGGTCGCTACCACACGTTCCTTAGGTCCTTACCTAATTTCCGGATAAATTTTTGGGGGTCGGGGTCCGGATTCCCGGGGCCACGCCAAAAGCGTGGGCTATAGCACACGAAAATATCAAAATCGGGCTGAGTTCTCGTTTTATTGCCAAAAAATACCAAATAATGAGGAACGGTCATTGCAGGTCACTCTCACACATTCCTTAGGTCCTTCCCTAATGTTCGGATAAATTTTATGGGGTCCGGGTCCGGATTCCCGGGGCCACGCCAAAAGCGTGGTAGCACACGAAAATATCGAAATCGGGCTGAGTTCTCGTTTTATTGCCAAAAATTACCAAATAATGAGGAACGGTCATTGCAGGTTACTCTCACACGTTCCTTAGGTTCTTCCCTAATGTTCGGATAAATGTTATGGGGTAACGTGGGCTATAGCACACGAAAATATCCAAAATCGGGCCGAGTTCTCGTTTTATTGCCTAAAAATACCAAAAAATGAGGAACGGTCACTGCGGGTCGCTCTCACATGTTCCTTAGGTCCTTCCCTAATGTTTGGATAAATTTTATGGGGTCTGGGTTCGGATTCCCGGGGCCACGCCAAAAGCGTGGGCTATAGCACACGAAAATATCGAAATCGGGCTGAGTTCTCGTTTTATTGCCTAAAATTACCAAATAATGAGGAACGGTCATTGCAGGTCACTCTCACACGTTCCTTAGGTCCTTCCCTAATGTACGGATAAATTTTATGGGGTCCGGGTCCGGATTCCCGGGGCCACGCCAAAAGCGTGGGCTATAGCACACGAAAATATCAAAATCGGGCCGAGTTCTCGTTTTATTGCCTAAAAATACCAAAAAATGAGGAGAGGAAATAGCGAGTCGCTCTCACACATTCCTTAGGTCCTTCCCTAATGCACGGATAAATATTATAGGGTCCGGGTCCGGATTCCCGGGGCCACGCCAAAATCGTGGGCTATAGCACACGAAAATATCAAAATCGGGCCGAGTTCTCATTTTATTGCCTAAAAATACTAAATAATGAGGAACGGTCATTGCAGGTTGCTCTCACACGTTCCTTAGGTCCTTCCCTAATGTTCGGATAAATGTTATGGGGTCCGGGTCCGGATTCCCGGGGCCACGCCAAAAACGTGGGCTATAGCACACGAAAATATCAAAATCGGGCCGAGTTCTCGTTTTATTGCCTAAAAATACCAAATAATGAGGAACGATTATTGCGGGTCGCTCTCACATGTTCCTTAGGTCCTTCCCTTATTTCTGGATAAATTTTATGGGGTCTGGTTTCGGATTCCCGGGGCCACGCCAAAAGCGTGGGCTATAGCACACGAAAATATCGAAATCGGGCTGAGTTTTCGTTTAATTACCTAAAAATACCAAATAATGAGGAACAGTCATTGCAGGTCGCTCTCACACGTTCCTAAGGTCCTTCCCTAACGTCCGGATAAATATTATAGGGTCTGGGTCCGGATTCCCGGGGCCACGCCAAAAGCATGGCCTATAGCACACGAAAATATCGAAATCGGGTTGAGTTCTCGTTTAATTACCTCAAAATAGCAAAAAATGAGGAACGATCATTGCGGGTCACTCTCATACATTCCTTTGGTCCTTCCCTAATGTCCGAATAAATTTTATGGTGTCTGGGCCCGGATTCCCCGGGCCAGGCCAAAAGCGTGGGCTATAGCACACGAAAATATCGAAATCGGGTCGTGTTCTCGTTTTATTGCCTAAAAATACCAAATAATGAGGAACGGTCATTGCAGGTCGCTCTCACACGTTCCTTAGGTCCTTCCCTAATGTTCGGATAAATGTTATGGGGTCCGGGTCCGGATTCCCGGGGCCACGCCAAAAACGTTGGCTATAGCACACGAAAATATCAAAATCGGGCCGAGTTCTCGTTTGATTTCCTAAAAATACCAAATAATGAGGAACGGTCATTGCAGGTTGCTCTCACACATTCCTTAGGTCCTTCCCTAATGTTTGGATAAATTTTATGGGGTCTGGTTTCGGATTCCCGGGGCCACGCCAAAAGCGTGGGCTATAGCACATGAAAATATCGAAATCGGGCTGAGTTCTCGTTTAATTACCTAAAAATACCCAATAATGAGGAACAGTCATTGCAGGTCGCTCTCACACGTTCCTTAGGTCCTTCCCTAACGTCCGGATAAATATTATAGGGTCTGGGTCCGGATTCCCGGGGCCACGCCAAAAGCATGGCCTATAGCACACGAAAATATCGAAATCGGGCTGAGTTCTCGTTTTATTGCCAAAAAATACCATATAATGAGGAACGGTCATTGCAGGTCACTCTCACACATTCCTTAGGTCCTTCCCTAATGTTCGGATAAATTTTATGGGGTCCAGGTCCGGATTCCCGGGGCCACGCCAAAAGCGTGGGCTATAGCACACGAAAATATCAAAATCGGACCGAGTTCTCATTTTATTGCCTAAAAATACCAAATAATGAGGAACGGTCATTGCAGGTTGCTCTCACACGTTCCTTAGGTCCTTCCCTAATGTTCGGATAAATTTTATGGGGTCCAGGTCCGGATTCCCGGGGCCACGCCAAAAGCGTGGGCTATAGCACACGAAAATATCAAAATCGGGCCGAGTTCTCGTTTAATTGCCTAAAAATACCAAAAAATGAGGAGAGGAAATAGCGAGTCGCTCTCACACATTCCTTAGGTCCTTCCCTAATGCACGGATAAATATTATAGGGTCCGGGTCCGGATTCCCGGGGCCACGCCAAAAGCATGGCCTATAGCACACGAAAATATCGAAATCGGGTTGAGTTCTCGTTTTATTGCCAATAAATACCAAATAATGAGGAACGGTCATTGCAGGTCGCTCTCACACATTCCTTAGGTCCTTCCCTAATGTTCAGATAAATTTTATGGGGTCCGGGTCCCGATTCTCGGGGCCACGCCAAAAGCGTGGGCTATAGCACACGAAAATATCAAAATCGGGCCGAGTTCTCATTTTATTGCCTAAAAATACCAAATAATGAGGAACGGTCATTGCAGGTTGCTCTCACACGTTCCTTAGGTCCTTCCCTAATGTTCGGATAAATGTTATGGGGTCCGGGTCCGGATTCCCGGGGCCACGCCAAAAACGTGGGCTATAGCACACGAAAATATCGAAATCGGGCTGAGTTCTCGTTTTATTGAAAATTACAAAATAATAAGGAACGGTCATTGCAGGTCGCTCTCACACGTTCCTTAGGTCCTTCCCTAACGTCCGGTTAAATATTATAGGGTCCGGGTCTGGATTCCCGGGGCTACGCCAAAATCGTGGGCTATAGCACATGAAAATATCAAAATCAGGCCGAGTTCTCGTTTTATTGCCTAAAAATACCAAATAATGAGGAACGGTCATTGCAGGTTGCTCTCACATATTCCTTAGGTCCTTCCCTAACGTCCGGATAAATATTATAGGGTCCGGGTCCGGATTCCCGGGGCCACGCCAAAAGCGTGGGCTATAGCACACGAAAATATCAAAATCGGGCCGAGTTCTCATTTTATTGCCTAAAAATACCAAATAATGAGGAACGGTCATTGCAGGTTGCTCTCACACGTTCCTTAGGTACTTCCCTAATGTTCGGATAAATTTTATGGGGTCTGGTTCCGGATTCCCGGGGCCACGCCAAAAGCGTGGGCTATAGCACACGAAAATATCGAAATCGGGCTGAGTTCTCGTTTTATTGCCTAAAATTACCAAATAATGAGGAACGGTCATTGCAGGTCGCTCTCACACGTTCCTTAGGTCCTTCCCTAACGTCCGGATAAATATTATAGTGTCCGGGTCTGGATTCCCGGGGCTACGCCAAAATCGTGGGCTATAGCACATGAAAATATCAAAATCAGGCCGAGTTCTCGTTTTATTGCCTAAAAATACCAAAAAATGAGGAGAGGAAATAGCGAGTCGCTCTCACACATTCCTTAGGTCCTTCCCTAATGCACGGATAAATATTATAGGGTCCGGGTCCGGATTCCCGGGGCCACGCCAAAAGCGTGGGCTATAGCTCACGAAAATATAAAAATCGGGCCGAGTTCTCGTTTAATTGCCTAAAAATAGGAAAAAATGAGGAACGATCATTGCGGGTCGCTCTCACATGTTCCTTAGGTCCTTCCCTTATTTCTGGAAAAAATTTATGGGGTCTGGTTCTGAATTCCCGGGGCCACGCCAAAAGCGTGGGCTATAGCACACGAAAATATCAAAATCGGGCTGAGTTCTCGTTTTATTGCCTAAAAATACCAAATAATGAGGAACGGTCATTGCAGGTTGCTCTCACACGTTCCTTAGGTACTTCCCTAATGTTCGGATAAATTTTATGGGGTCTGGTTTCGGATTCCCGGGGCCACGCCAAAAGCGTGGGCTATAGCACACGAAAATATCGAAATCGGGCTGAGTTCTCGTTTTATTGCCTAAAAATACCAAATAATGAGGAACGGTCATTGCAGGTCGCTCTCACACGTTCATTAGGTCCTTCCCTAATGTCTGGATAAATGTTATGGGGTCCGAGTCCGGATTCCCGGGGCCACGCCAAAAGCGTGGGCTATCGCACACGAAAATATCAAAATCGGGCCGAGTTCTCATTTTATTGCCTAAAAATACCAAATAATGAGGAACGGTCATTGCAGGTTGCTCTCACATATTCCTTAGGTCCTTCCCTAACGTCCGGATAAATATTATAGGGTCCGGGTCTGGATTCCCGGGGCAACGCCAAAATCGTGGGCTATATAGCACACGAAAAAATCAAAATCGGGCCGAGTTCTCATTTTATTGCCTAAAAATACTAAATAATGAGAAACGGTCATTGCAGGTTGCTCTCACACATTCCTTAGGTCCTTTCCTAATGTTCGGATAAATTTTATGGGGTCTGGTTCCGAATTCCCGGGGCCACGCCAAAAGCGTGGGTTATAGCACACGAAAATATCAAAATCGAGCCGAGTTCTTATTTTATTGCCTAAAAATACTAAATAATGAGAAACGGTCATTGCAGGTTGCTCTCACACATTCCTTAGGTCCTTTCCTAATGTTCGGATAAATTTTATGGGGTCTGGTTTCGGATTCCCGGGGCCACGCCAAAAGCGTGGGCTATAGCACACGAAAATATCGAAATCGGGCTGAGTTCTCGTTTAATTACCTAAAAATACCAAATAATGAGGAACGGTCATTGCAGGTCGCTCTCACACGTTCCTTATGTCCTTCCCTAATGTCTAGATAAATGTTATGGGGTCCGAGTCCGGATTCCCGGGGCCACGCCAAAAGCGTGGGTATAGCACACGAAAATATCAAAATCGGGCTGAGTTCTCGTTTTATTGCCAAAAAATACCAAATAATGAGGAACGGTCATTGCAGGTCGCTCTCACACATTCCTTAGGTCCTTCCCTAATGTTCGGATAAATTTTATGGGGTCCGGGTCCGGATTCCCGGGGCCACGCCAAAAGCGTGGGCTATAGCACACGAAAATATCAAAATCAGGTCGAGTTCTCGTTTTATTGCCTAAAAATACCAAATAATGAGGAACGGTCATTGCAGGTCGCTCTCACACATTCCTTAGGTCCTTCCCTAATGTTCGGATAAATTTTATGGGGTCCGGGTGCGGATTCCCGGGGCCACGCCAAAAGCGTGGGTTATAGCACACGAAAATATCAAAATCGGGCCGAGTTCTCATTTTATTGCCTAACAATACCAAATAATGAGGAAATGTCATTGCAGGATGCTCTCACACGTTCCTTAGGTCCTTCCCTAATGTCCGGATAAATATTATAGGGTCCGGGTCCGGATTCCTGGGGCCACGCCAAAATCGTGGGCTATAGCACACGAAAATATCAAAATCAGGCCGAGTTCTCATTTTATTGCCTAAAAATACCAAATAATGAGGAACGGTCATTGCAGGTTGCTCTCACACATTCCTTAGGTCCTTCCCTAATGTTCGGATAATTTTTATGGGGTCTGGTTCCGATTCCCGGGGCCAGGCCAAAAGCGTTGGCTATAGCACACGAAAATATCGAAATCGGGCCATGTTCTCGTTTTATTGATTAAAATTACCAAATAATGAGGAACGGTCATTGCAGGTCGCTCTCACACATTCCTTAGGTCCTTCCCTAATGTTCGGATAAATGTTATGGGGTAACGTGGGCTATAGCACACGAAAATATCCAAAATCGGGCCGAGTTCTCGTTTTATTGCCTAAAAATACCAAATAATGAGGAACGGTCATTGCAGGTCGCTCTCACACATTCCTTAGGTCCTTCCCTAATGTTCGGATAAATTTTATGGGGTCCGGGTCCGGAATCCCGGGGCCACGCCAAAAGCGTGGGCTATAGCACACGAAAATATCAAAATCGGGCCGAGTTCTCGTTTTATTGCCTAAAAATACCAAATAATGAGGAACGGTCATTGCAGGTCGCTCTCACACATTCCTTAGGTCCTTCCCTAATGTTCGGATAAATTTTATGGGGTCCGGGTGCGGATTCCCGGGGCCACGCCAAAAGCGTGGGTTACAGCACACGAAAATATCAAAATCGGGCCGAGTTCTAATTTTATTGCCTAACAATACCAAATAATGAGGAAATGTCATTGCAGGATGCTCTCACACGTTCCTTAGGTCCTTCCCTAATGTCCGGATAAATATTATAGGGTCCGGGTCCGGATTCCTGGGGCCACGCCAAAATCGTGGGCTATAGCACACGAAAATATCAAAATCAGGCCGAGTTCTCATTTTATTGCCTAAAAATACCAAATAATGAGGAACGGTCATTGCAGGTTGCTCTCACACTTCCCTTAGGTCCTTCCCTAACGTTCGGATAAATATTATAGGGTCCGGGTCCGAATTCCCGGGGCCACGCCAAAAGCGTGGGCTATAGCACACGAAAATATCGAAATCGGGCTGAGTTCTCGTTTAATTACCTAAAAATACCAAATAATGAGGAACGGTCATTGCAGGTCGCTCTCACACGTTCCTTATGTCCTTCCCTAATGTCTAGATAAATGTTATGGGGTCCGAGTCCGGATTCCCGGGGCCACGCCAAAAGCGTGGGTATAGCACACGAAAATATCAAAATCGGGCCGAGTTCACGTTTTATTGCCTAAAAATACCAAAAAATAGGAACGGTCATTGCAGGTTGCTCTCACACATTCCTTAGGTCCTTCCCTAATGTTCGGATAAATTTTATGGGGTCTGGCTCCGGATTCCCGGGGCCAGGCAAAAAGCGTTGGCTATAGCACACGAAAATATCGAAATCGGGCCGTGTTCTCGTTTTATTGATTAAAATTACCAAATAATGAGGAACGGTCATTGCAGGTCGCTCTCACACATTCCTTAGGTCCTTCCCTAATGTTCGGATAAATTTTATGGGGTCCGGGTGCGGATTCCCGGGGCCACGCCAAAAGCGTGGGTTACAGCACACGAAAATATCAAAATCGGGCCGAGTTCTAATTTTATTGCCTAACAATACCAAATAATGAGGAAATGTCATTGCAGGATGCTCTCACACGTTCCTTAGG
>MCJB01000909.1:0-17018 GCA_002018475.1 Nicotiana obtusifolia | reverse complement strand
TGGCAGGCGTGCCACCCGCTCCGACTTACAATATCCTGTGGTAGGCGTACCACCCGCTCCCACTTACATCATCACAGCAATCACAAACAATTTCCAACAAGAGAACAATGCATCACATCAACTCCCAATTAGGGAAATAACAACATCAACAACCATCCTGGCCAGGGGGAAATCAACTATAACCAAACCATACTCGACTCATATTTAACTAAATCCATATTAATAATTCACTACTGTATATGTTTACCGATTAACCTCCCAACCCGTTTATCTTTCCGTTAAACCTAGACACGACACTACTGTTATGACACCGGACCCCTTTTAGACTCCTATGAACTCCTAAGACACTACCCATGACTTAGACACGAAACCTCCGATTATCTTTTAACGATTACTTATTCAACTAGTTCATTTATAAATCTGAATTATGATGAAAGAGAAGATCGTAACCATAACCATAATCAATAGGAACATTCACAATGTTCAGTTCGTGTGATAGGCGTATCACCTGCCCTCAATTCACAATGTCTCGTGGCAGGCATGCCACCCGCTCCCACTTATATCACAATAATACCACGGATAACATCCGACAATTAGAAACATAATTGTCTTTGCATTTCAGCAATATCACAAACATCTTTCAATAATTATAATATTAATATGCAACATTTATCAACATACGACCCACGGTCATGTTTGACACCAAAGTATAGGTACCCGTCACCATACCTATACTTTGTTCTCAACGAGAAACAATTTAGCACGTAGCACATAATTTCTAATTCCTCAAGCTAAGGCTAGAACGGACACTTACCTCGCTTGGCAATGGAATTCAAGGTTCTGACAAACCTTTGCCTTGACACTTTGCGTCCGAAGGCTCCAAATCTAGTCATAAACAATTCATTACGTTCAATATCCACAATGGACACCAATTTCCATTGAAATTTACAAGCTTTACGGGTAAAATCCCGAAATTAAACTCAAAATTGATATTGGGGCCCATTTCTCGAAATCATTCGAAATTCACAAAATGTAATTACCCATTACAACACGAGTCCATGCATATCAAGTTTGCTAAATTCCGACACCGGATTGACCTTAAATCCCCAATTTCATATTTTTAGAAGTTTTGAGAAGAAAACCTAGGTTCTTCTTTCACAATTTCATGGATTCATAATGGGATTAAGCATGGAAATCATAATCTAAGAGGGATTTAGGGTAGAGAACACTTACCCGATGTTTCTCTTGAGACTCCCTCTCTATTTGTTCCGAATCTCACTTTAATCCTCTTCTTAAAGCTCCAAATATGTCTAAGGTGATACAACCCCTTCCTTTGCAAGATTTATCATGGAAATCTCCTTTGCATGTGGTTTTGGGGTTTATTTGTAGTGATTCCTTTGTGTTTGAAGATGTTTTCTCTCGTGGGTATTGAGTTATGTATTTCCGTAGTGCGAAATGGACCCTAGGTCCTATTTATAGAGGGTTAAAAAATCAGGCAAAAAGTACCCAGTCAGAGAAATTTCGCGACCAAAAGAGGGATTTCGCAGTTCGCTTTTTACGTATGCGAACCGCATTCTCGTCGCGAATTGGACATAAAGGTTTTCCAAGTTTCTGCCTCATTTCGCGATCCCCATGTCGATTTCGCGATTCGCTTTTCAATTAAGCGAATCGCTTTCTCGTCGCGAAATCATCCCTCAAGTTTCTGTCCGTGTTCGCGATGTGGTTGGCGATTTCGCGGTTCGCTTTTCGATTATGCGAACCGCTTTTTCGTCGCGATTCTGACCTTAAGCTTCTGCTTCAGTTCGCGACTTCATTGTTGGTTTTGCGATTCGTATTTCCAATATGCGAATCGCTTGTTGGTCGCGAACCTTCACCTGTCAACTGATCTCTTTCTCGTTTACGAAAATAAGCCTAACTTTTTCATACGGAGTCCGATTTGGACGATTCTTTTTGCTATGGCTCCAAAATTTCGATACGGATCTAATACCTCAAACAAAACTGAATTCAGAGTTTTTTACTAAATTTTATATTAATTATACCTGAAGGTACGATGTTAACGCTTTCTGAAGCGACGAACTAAGTCCCGTCAACCACTCAAAATTCATCCGAGATCCCCGGGACTTTATCTAAACATGAAAACATATTCTATAATCTTACTTAAACTTTTTCCAACCATTGGAACGCTAAAATCAACATCATATGATCAAGTTCGCATTGGGTTCAAGCCTAAGGACTCCAAAGATTTCTAAACCGTTCTTTTGATCCGAACCTGACCAAACCATCTCCGAATGGCCTGAAATTTTGCACACAAGTCTTAAATTACATAATGAAGCTACAGCAACTTCCGGAATTCCGTTCCGACTTCCGGATTAAAATTTAGCCTATCAACCGGAAATTCGAACTTCACCAATTCAAGCCTAGTTTTGTTCGGGGTCTCCAAAACATATTCCGGTCACTCTCCTAAGTCATAAATCCTCTCCCGAAGCTAACCGAGTCATCGGAATTCACATCCGAACCTTCTAACTCATAAGTCAACCTATGGTTGACTTTTACGACTTAAGCGTTTCTTAAAAGAGACCAAGTGTCTCCATTCCTACTGATTTACTTTGAGTGCAACTTACTCAACTTGATTTCATATAATATAATTAACGAAATAAAACGGGGCATAAAATGGGTCATCACATGTAGCCACCAAATCTTGTTTTTATCCATGAAATATCTATGTGCTAGAGTAGTTGAGCTGTGATCCATGTTAGAAACCATGTTTAGGCTATATGCTTATCCTGTTGGGACTCATTGAGGTCATTTCTACTATGAGTTATTTGCTTAAATTGCAATTACATGCTCTATCATATTCATTCATTTGCATATCATATCTCATTCTCTGTTATCATTTGTCTCATCATGTTATCATTGTTGGGTTGATTGGCATGACTTTCACGAGCTCGAGAGACTGGAGAGATTGATGTCTGAGTGAGGCCGAGGGCCTGATTGTGAGTGATGATTATGGGATCGGGCTGCAAAACGCAGCAGGCCACAATAGCTTTATATATGTTAATATTATATGGATCGGGATGCACGACGTAGCAGACCTTTTTGGCGTTATATGTGTTATTATTATATGGATCGCGATGCACGCTGTAGTAGGCTTTTTGGCTTATTTATTATTGTGGATCGGGCTGCATGCCGCACTGGAGTGTAACATATCAGCAGTGAGCGCAGGCACAATGATATATATATATACACGTGCTTTGGTGAAGGGCTTATGAGCCAGCCACCCGTACAGTACTGAGTGATATTGTATGTGTTTTTGTGTGTGTGTGTGTGTGTGATGAGGTGGGCATTTGAGGCAGATAGCTTGATTATGTTGAGGGCAAGAGTACTTGGGAATATCATCGGGAATGCATACTTGGCATGTAGGGATAGAGATGCATTTTCCTCATGCTATACGGTATGCTGACATTTATGATCTGACAAGTACATTTGACATGTAGGCATTGAGACGTACATTATTCATGCTAGACGACATATGATAATTGATGACTTGACGTGCATATTGACATGTAAGCCTAGAGGTGTACTTTCCTCTTGTTATCTGATAATGAAATATCTTATCTATTGTTGAAAGCTTTTGGAAAAACCACAATTTTCTAATATACTCACATTTTGGTGATTTCGGTGAATGATTTGGGTTTTATTGTTACAGTTGAAAAGCATGCCTATTTTTCTATAATTGTGGACAAGATGAGCATCATATCTTGAGTTGTTTCCTGTATTACTTTAATTATATTGTTATGATTTGATGTTGGATATTGGTGTCGGACCCTGACCATTGTCCAAGCTCATCACAGCGTTCAAGCTAAGATTAGGTTTGTTACTTATTGACTACATGGGGTCGATTGTACTCATACTACACTTCTGCACCTGGTGTGCAGATTTTGGATGCTAATGTTGCCTTGTATGGCGGGAGGCGGCATTGAAGACGTACCTGCGTTCTGGTCATAGCTGCCTCTTGTTCTTAGTAGCTTTAGAATTGTTAACAGTTTACCAAATTCTGAGTCATTTCCATCATCGTCTTCCTTAGCAAAAATGAATATGTCCCCTACTCTGTATAAAACCCTGTCCAAAAAATATGATTACCTCTATGAAGTAGATATCCTACCAGATGAACAAAAGGTGTCTTCCACTGAACTACCTCTTATAAACCCTTACTCAGCCTTCGCCAAAAAATTATTTGCACCCTGGACACAAATTCGTTCCTTTGTCCAGCATAGACCAAAAGGAGTCAAGGAATATGTTGATGCCTCAAAACTTGACCAACATCCTATTCTTGCCACTCGAGAGGAACAATTTATCACACTTCAAATACCAGATGATTTTCCCAGGCAATGGAGAGATCATGGGTTTACCCATATCCATTTTGGTGCTATCCGAATCGCTTTAACATATCACAGAAGAAAAGGTCAACCTGTTGGAGCTCGACTTTCTCTTCTGGATACAAGATATTTGGAGTACCAACATGCAAATTTAGGTACTGCAGAAGTTACCTTGAATGCTGGGACAGTCTTCATCACAATTTTTTCAAATTTCAACATGTCCCTTTATGATCCATACCTAACCGAAGCACTAAAAATCCAAGTCCAAATCCAAGGAGCCCCTCAAGCCAAAGATTCCATCCAAGCCACTCTTCATCACCAGATGGCATGGCGAGTCCAAAATCATGCCATGGATCTTTGCCTTCCCGGAGGAGAAAATGCTTTACTCCTAAATATTGATGCTACCAAAGGAAACACCATGTGCACCCAAATACCCAGACAAATTTCAAGAGATGAACTTGTCAAAATTCTTCCTGATTCCTGGATCACAAATTATGAAAAGTTAAGAGAACCGTAGGAATCCCTACAATCTTGTGAACCAACTTTTACCAAAAGAAATGACAAAACCGTTTGCATAAGCTTCGACCATTCCCACCTCAAAAAACCCAATAAAACCATCTTTTCTTGCCAAATGATCCAACCCAAAGATACAACATATACATACCCTAAACCTGACAGAGAACTCTTTTGGAATATACAAAGCATCATGGAAGAACACGACTGGTGTCAAAGTTTTGACAAAAATGGAATGAATACTTGGTGGTTCAAATGCCCCTTTAGGGGACATTGCCCTCGGGATCTTGATTGGAACTGTCAAGACTGTTTAGAAGATCCAAATGGAGAATATGATGAACACCACCAGCAACATGGAGAAAGATTCGACCTCAACAAAACCAAACCAAAATCCAAGAAAAAGGGGAAAAGCACTGAAAAACAATTTCGAGCCAGATATGAAAATAAAGACCCTTCAATTGGCTCATTAAGCTGTCCAGGTAAATATGAGTTTCTTGTCAGTTACAAACCCCAGGAATGGCCAAAATTACCAGAAAAATTCACTCCAAGTTGGGAGGATAGTGAAACCACAACCAAACCCAATTCACCATCAGTCCATACCTCACAACCCAAAAAGCCACCTGAACCTAAAACTGCACCAATTCCGAAAACCAAAAATCCCCCACAACCACAGATATTCATGCTAAGCCCTTCAAGCTCCAGTCATACCCACGACTTTCCTTCACTACAACCTTTTGAAAAGGAGGGTATAAGCCATGCTCCAAAAACTCCCAAGAAAAACATAGTGCTGCCTACTGGAGAAAAACCCCCAACAAGTGACATCGAGGCAACAATAAACTGGCAATCCGAAAACTCCATCTGCCAAAACAAGGTACTGACCAACATTGGCAACACCAGAAAGAACGTGGCCCATACACAAAACAAAATGAAGAGCAAGGTGGAAAAAATTGAGAAAAAGATAGAGCAAACATCGTCTCGCCATGAAGGACTAATCAAAACGTTGGAACTAAGGTTGGCAAATTTACAATATGAGATTTGTCCGCCAGGAACTTCACTTTTCCAATTTTTCCAACAACAACAAAAAGAGACGATTTCCCTCAAAGAACAGATTCAGCTCTTAAGAAATGACCACTTTAAGCCACAAACAACCCCAGTTGTCGCTTCAAAACCTGCTTTCTTCCCTATGTCTCCACAAACCATATTCCCCACCTAAATTAGACAACACCTTTTCTACTTTTCCATCTGCCTCACAAAATCCATTCTCTTTCGCCCAACCCGTAAAAGAAGAACAGGAGTTTGATATTGCAAAATTGGTTTGGGAAAGAAAAGATGCAATTGCAGCACAGAAACAAACGAAGAAATGGCGAGACTAAGGAGAAAGCTCAAAAGGGTCCAACCCCGAAAATCTGATGATTTCTGACCAGAAGGCTCCAGACCTCTATGTCTCCCAGCCAAGATGCATATCAGAAGAAGATACTCCATGGTCAGAATCTCTGAATTCATCAGAAGATGAATCAATGGAAGATAGCTCTCAATCAAGCAATGAATCTACAACAAACTCTTCCGAAGATGACAATCCTCCAATATTTGTAAACCAGCCAAGAGAGCCAGAAGTATCTGAAGTAGATGAAGAACAAGAAGGCATGACAGATGAGCCAATCCTAGAAAGAATATATGAGCTCATGGCGTCCAAGCCAGTTGGAACCGGCTTTCATACTTTCACCTTAGACGACGTCAAGGTTTCAAAATGGCCTCAGAGGATCCAAGACTTCTATACTTGGATGGTGACCAAAAATTTGGCAGAACGAGAAAAGTATGTCATCTTGTCAGAACTCACTTCACGATTCTCAGGAATCCTCAGAGATTGGTGGAACTCACTTGGATTTCAAGACAAAAATACTTTTCTCACTTCCCAAGATTTTGCCTTCAACATCCGGATCCTACATGAAGTTTTCTGCGGAGATACTGGCCAAAGACAGGAGAAAATGCGAAGACAACTCTTCGAGATGAAGTGTGTGTCATTCGACATAAATGACATTGACAGACATTTTCAAAAAATGGACAAGATATACTTTGAAATCGGCGGAGACATCAATCTGAAGCAAGCCTTTGTCTCTTCCCTTCCAAAGTTACTGGCAAGTCGAACCATGACCATCACTGAAGAAAAGTTCCAGTCCATAACCATCCCACAAATTGGTTACATCAGGCAGGCTATTTTCGTCACATTGGATGACATTTGTACGAAGCGCACACCCCTAAAGCAAATTATCCAGCACAATCCAGCGCTTGACAAAGCATGCCGCAAATCTGATCTAATCACCGGATCAGGATGTTCCTGCCGCACGCCCAGTCGATGCAAAGAATTCAGGAGATTCAGATGGCCAAAAATTCCAGATGGAAAATCAAGATCCAAGAGACGCACAAAATATTTCAAACGCAAAAGGCCAGGAAATTTTCACAGGAAGGACACATGCTTTATTTGCCATAAGATTGGACATTTCGCAAAAAATTATCCCCAATCAAGACGATCTGTCAAAGTCCTTGAAGAGATTGAAGATTACACTGGCATACATCTTGGAAAAGAGGAGGACCTTGAATCCATATTCTTTGTAGATGACGAACCCAATAAAGAAACTATATTCTCTCTCGATATCTATGAAGATCAAGGCAATGATCAGTACCAAATATCAAAACCAGTGATCGAAGCCCGAGAAGAGATCAATGCTCTCACAGTCGTTCCTCAAGTAGAACTCAAAGTCTATTCATCCAAATGGGATAAACCAGCTCGAGTTATCGCTTTCATCGACACCGGAGCTACATCCTCACTCATAAATCCTGCTGTTCTCCCTGAAGATCAATTGGTGCCGCATTTTAAAGATTTCAACACTGCATCAAATGCAATATTAACCACAACTGTCATTACAAAGCATTCGATCACAATTGAGTTCTTTCCATCATTGAAGTACAGAACCAAGCTGCTAGGATTTGATGTGTCAGGAAAAGATCTTATTATTGGATTCGACATTTACAGGCAACTTAGAGATCAACTCCAGATCAAGGCTAACGAGATAGCTTTTAAAAAGCAGTTCAGACCTTATTCTGAGATTCCAAGGCTATTCCAAATCACCGATGACGAACAAATCAAAGAGATTGAGCAGAATCTCATTGAATATTCATGTGCTGAATCCCACAAGGATTTCATGAAGAAAGGAAAAAGCCCATTATGGAAAAACCAAGAGTTTTTTATCAAGCTCCCTTTCAATAAAAATGAAAACATCAATCCGACAAAAGCCAGTCATTCAGGCATGAATCCAGATCATCTTCAGCTTGCAAAGAAAGAATGATTAGAACTTTTGGAATTTGATCTGTAGAGCAGTCAGATTCACAAAGGGCATGCGAAGCATTTTATTTGAATAAAAGAGCTGAGCAGACAAGAGAAAAACTCAGGTTAGTTATTAATTACCAGCCACTAAACCATTTCCTCCAAGATGATAAATTCCCCATCCCAAATAAACTCACTATTTTCTCCCACTTAGCTAAGGCCAAATATTTTTCTAAGTTTGATTCAAAATCTGGATTTTGCCAATTGGGAATCCACCCTGAAGAACGACCCAAAACGGGATTTTGCATCCCCGATCATCACTTCCAGTGGAAAGTCATGCCCTTCGGGTTGAAAACTGCACCCTCCTTGTTCCAAAAAGCCATGATAAAAATCTTCCAACCCATCCTCCATACCTCCCTAGTTTACATTGATGACATCCTGTTATTTAGTGATACATTGGAAGAATATGTCAACTTGCTTCGTCAATTTGAGACATTAGTAACACAATACGGAATCATGCTCTCAGCAAAAAAGATGGTTCTTGCTCAAAAGGAGATTGATTTTCTCAGAATGCATTTTGCCCAAGGTGAATACAGTCCAGGACCGCATATATGTCAGGAATTACTTAAATTTTCAGATACCAACCTCACAACAAAGCAGATCCAACAGTTCTTGGGTGTAATAAATTATGTAAGAGATTTCATCCCAAACATCTCTACATACATTTCACCGCTCACAGAAATGCTCAAGAAAAATGCACCATCATGGGGAGAGAAACAGGATGAAGCAGTCAGAAAAATAAAGGAGATATGTAAAAATGTCAAGTCTCTCTACATCCCTTCAGATGGAAAAAAGATACTGCAAACTGATGCCAGCCATGAATATTGGAGTGCTGTTCTATTTGAAGAAAAAGATGGCCAGCGGAAAATATGCGGATACGCCAGTGGAAAGTTTAAAGATGCCGAGCAACATTATCACTCCACTTTCAAAGAAATTCTTGCAGTAAAGAATGGAATCAAAAAATTCAATTTCTTCCTTATCCATACAGAATTTCTAGTAGAAATGGATATGAAGGCTTTCCCAAAAATGATCCGGATAAATTCAAAAATTATCCCTAATCCTCAGATTCTCAAGTGGACACAATGGTTCTCTCCATACAAGTTTCAAGTCAAGCACCTGAAAAGAAAGGATAATATTATTGCGGATTTTTTATCGCGACCGGAAGAATTCTCAAAAAGATTTTCCCTAGCAAAACTGAAGCCAAACAGTCACATCTTTATGTTTTCAAATACACCGGGAACTAGTTCATTGAAGCCAACAGATCATCCACCGGAGTTGTTCAACCTCATGGATCCCTTTGATCCTTCAATTGTTATGGAAAGAAGAACTTATTATGAGCTCCAAGTCTTCCGGCTATATGGAGGATCCATTCTCAAACCTTTTGGCATCAATCCAGAATATCCATTCTGCCATATATTCATAGCTCAAGCCAAGGATTTTCCATAAGAACTACTATGGTTTTTCTGGTACTTATGCCATCAATATTATATTTTTATGGAATTCAAGTGCAACGTCTTCAAGGATTTTGATACCATTGCACCAGCCCTTAGAGTATTTTTACTATGGTTCAAGCCTAGAAGATATTGGACGAAATGTTTCAGTGATTCCTATGCAGCAAAATTATTCATGTTTCATAGACCAGTAAAGATCATTAATGGAAAAGTCCAGGCGTAAGCCGAGGCATCATTCTGGTGGAAATTTTCCGTGTCCATTTTATCAATGGAGGAAGAGTATAGCGAGGCACAAAGAATCATTTTCCAGCAAAATAGGTGCATCCCAAAAGAGATATGGCCAAAAGAATGGGCGAGCTGGAATTATACCAATACTCATCCTCACTGGGAAAGAGTTCGAGAAGCAGCAAGGGAATATCAAACACCATATGAAGTCATCCAAGAACTAATGACATTTCCTGATTAAAGTTGCGAATTACATCTCTCAGTCCAAAGGGAAAGGAACATAGCAGTGAAGAACCGTCAAGTTCCAGGCGCTACTTCACAAGATCTTCGAAAAGATGCCTGGAAGACAATTCTATGATCGATAAAGGATAATTATCTTAATCCTTGCTAATCCCTCCTTAATCCTCCATTACCAACCCAAAAACCCTCAAAAATATCCTACCCATGCCAAGACAAATTTCCACAACTTTCCCTACTATCCGGGCCCCACTTTACGTTGTTTTCCTACCATAATCCTCCAAAAACTCTCAAAAAATATCCTACCCATGCCAAAACAAATCTCCACATCTTTCCATGCTATCCGGGCCCAGCTTCACCTTGTTTTCACATGCTTCCACATGCCTCCACATGCTTCTTCACATGCAACACAATACAGTCACATGGCGTCACATGCTCCCTCATGCTACACCATGTATATATCACCCCGTTCACATGCTTTCAGGTGTTTTTAGTGGTTTTGCCTAAAGTCCTTCACATGCCGGAGGGACCCGCTTGTAGATAAGTTTGCCATGTAAGATAGGTTTGCTTTATCTAGAATGTTTGTTTTGTAATAACCTCCTAGTCCTATATAAAAGAGGCCTTGTAGTAGTTGTAGGATCATCAGATAATCATCTTGTAATCATCGTGCACTCTTTGTAAATCTCTTGTGATATATTACATATGAGTTCTTTCTAAATTTCCTTCTTGTTCTTCCTTTCGAATGGATGGAAAGGCCGGTCCATGTATGAAAATAAAGTAAGTGTACTCTTTGAAAGTTAGCTTATTGTAGTACGGTCCATGTATGAAAATAGAGTAAGTGCACTCTTTGAAAGTTAGCTTATTGTAGTGCGAAAGTTTTCTGAGTTATGAACAGCTAACGTTGGTTATAGTACAAAAGTTTTCTGAGTTGTGTAGCTTGGCAAGCCGTCCCTGAATGGGTTGTTGAAGCCAGCCCCTTTTGTAGGAAAACTTTTGCTACTATAAACAAATTAACTGTTTGTGTAGCTTGGCAAGAGCCAGCCCCCTTTTTGTAGGGAAACTTTCCTACCTATGATTTTTAGTGCTTTCCTCGAGTCTCTTGCTTTGTTCCTTATACTGTGGTTTCGTACCTATGATTAAGCTTGCTTTCACGGAGTCCCTTACTTTCTTCTTATACTGTGGTATCAGAAGATCATGATTTATACTACCAGTCCTTGGAATTTTGTATAAAAGCTCAATTACTTCATCATTTATTTTCTCATATAAATCTCACTTGAATAGGATTGGATTACAAAGACTCAATTACTGATACAAAAGATAAGAGGTAGTTGTGAATGCTACAATGTGGTCCTTCCAGGGTCTACAAAGGTTTCATGGGCTTATAGAGTTGCCCTTAGGGAATTTAAAGTGTACAGAATGGAAATAACCAAACAACTTAATAATCATCCTCGAAATCTCCTCCCAAGCTCTCCTCCTCTGGATCTTCTTTAGGATCTTCCTCGAACTATCCCTCGGCATCATCAAGATTATACTCCAACTCCTTTTCCGGATCCTCCTCTAGTTCTTCCTCGGACTCAATCTGTATGTACTCCACTATCTGATTGTCATCATTAAACATGGGCAACACATGATCAACCAATCTTGGGACTACCTGATGGTGCATAAGTAGGGGTGACAAGATAGTTAGGAAGTATGTCATGGTATATTTGCAAGGCTGCTCTCGAGTCTTTCAACCCGGCTAACCCTTCTCGACTGGCCTGGCCATTTGATCTTTTTCAGTAATCCATACAAAATACTAGGGTATACATCATGAGTTTTTCCCCATACCCATCATGACCAAGTTACTCCACTCCTCTTAAAGCCGTCTCACTCTCGGAATTGGAACTTGCTCATTGCAATCGTCCTTATATAAAGCTATTCGGGACTAAAGAGAGACGTCTAGAATCAAGTCAAAACCGCCTTAGGACTCTCACTGGTGCATATGGTTGAATCCCTTCCAATCCCATCAACTCTATGAAATACTTCTCTAGACCTCTCACAATTGCTCTGCCACATAGCCAAGAAAGCTTCCAGTTGATTAACTCTCCGGTCACGTTGGTTGAGAATTCCCGCCATTCTTCTTGACCATGTGGTATTGCCCAATGTCTCATTCTCTCTTCATGACTGTGGATCAAATTGCGCTCCCTTTGGAAGAAATGCTTCATAGCCCATATTTGCAACAACAGGTTGCAGCCTTTAATGAAATCATACCCCCTCGAACACGCTGATAGTGCCCTGAATATCTCCTCCAACAACATAGGAACAAGCGTGACCCGCAAATTCCCTCGGAATGGAGCCAAGATTAGAGGTAGTATGCTGATGTTGATTCACCCCTTCCGTTGTGGGAAAACCAGAAGTCCCAACAATGCAAAAGAAAAGGTCAGTGGACGAAGGTTCTCCCATGTTTCCTTATCACACTGAAACACCTTAAGATGCCGATTGTAGATTTTTTATGCCCAAATCTATCAACCAACTGGTCCATTCTTACCCACCCGTATTCAACACTTCTCAAGTTCATGTTACTCTTCAATCCCAATGTTTTGGAGAAACTTGTGATTCGGCATAATGACTGTCACTATAGGCTTTCGTCCAAGGAATGACAATTTAGTGAAACTAGTAACTTCCTCGAGTGTTGGTGTCAGTTCACAGTCAACAAACTTGACACCTTGGATGGATCCCAGAACTCAATTAACAACCTGGTGAGTACTCGATCAGTTCGGACATTTATCAATGCAGTCACTGCTACGAGATGCATTATGATTCCATCTCCGTGCTCCCATTGAATATTTCTCCACCAGTATTTCAGCTTGTGGGGTGCAACCATTACCATGCTAATTTCCACGATGTTGTGGCTGATTTCCATCTAAAAGGTGAGAAAGGTTGGGTAAGTGTCTTGGTCCGAATCCTTGGTGTCTTATCTGGATTGATTTGTTATTCCACAGAAGGCATGTCTTTGATTTGTTAATCCACAGAAGGCATTTGTTTAGGTTCATGTCGATCCTTGGAATAACAAACCTATGATTTCCATGCTAATCGACCCACCAATGATTTATGCAGCATGGCCTATGTTTGCTAAGAGTAGAGTGTTTGCTAAATTTGAAGTTGGACTCAATAACTGCGAGACGATATGTCAGTTGGCCTGACAATATCGTTCTCTGAAACTAGAGAGTTTTGATAGAAGGTTCGGAGGGGTGAAAAGACAACCCTCTCGTAATTTGTTTGTGATTGTCTACGTCCAAGACTCGATAGAAAAATGTGATGGCAGTGCATAAACTGGAAACAATTAATTATGGTGAACCCATGATAATATTAAAAATAGAGCAAGTAAACACATATTTGCAGGTTACAAAGCCATGTAAAGTATAAAGTGTTAAGAACATAAGACAAATAAGGTAAACATACATATTCAGGTAAAACACACAATAAAGTAGAATATAAATAGCCATTCCTGAGTTCCAAAGTCTAGCCTAAGTCTGTTAAGGTCAGAACCTAAGTTTTAAATCCCCAGTAGAGTTGCCACGTTGTCGCACCCTATTTTGCACGGGCCAAAACAAAATACAACTTGTGGTTCCTCTGAAGTTGATGAAAGAAGAGTCACCACCTAATATTTAAAGGTATACTAGGGTACCTTTAAGTCTATAAAAATCATTGTCCTAATGGTCTACTAACCAGTGAGATCCGGGTAAATCTGCTTGAGGTAGTTCCTTAAACATAGGCTAGGTGCGGGGAGAGAAATTTATATCCTAGTTGATTAAATTACTAAAGGGGCCTCTTAAATTCTTGAATAAATGATATTTTTTTTTCTTTGTTGAAAACTCATTCCTTTTGCTTTGAGAAAATGTATATCCCCTTGAGAAATGGTGATACTTGTTTCAAACTTTGTAATATGTCTTGCAAATAGGGAAATACGTCTATGTATATATAAAACTGTTATACGTCGTTTGTCTATTGAAAAGCTATTTTTGGTAGACACTACTGGAAAATGGGCCTATGACAACAGTTAGTTTTGCAACGATTCACAAACCGTTGCCTTAGACTACATATCATAAAGATTGAAACCGTTACAATAGAGTTTAGGTGATATCAGCACACAACAGCTATAAAACTATTGCAATTGTTACTATAAACCTTCCCAATAGAACTATGTATGGCAACAGTTTTATAGGAAATTTTTTTATTGGAACAGTTATTTATTTCCCCCTAAATTTCACTAACCCGCCCAAAATAATCCCTCTTTCTCTTATTTTTAACTAATTTTAATAATATAAATATTAGGTTAAAACATTTTATTGCCCTTTTCCCACTAACGTAGATACATCCAAAGCAAAGCCACAAAATAGGGCTCAATATGATACCCCAAAATAAGGCTCCTCTTCTCTTTCACTTTGACCAAAAACGATAAAATTCCACAACCCGGGCAAATCGCTAAATCTAATACTAGTGACTTTTGCTATGTATGTTTTTTTTACGCCTTTTCTTATCTTTTTCTACTATCCTTGATTGTGTTAATAACTGTTCTTCAATTTGTACTGGGAAAAATATGACATGACACGTGGCCGCTTAAAGGAAGGACACATGGAATACGAGATGGAGATGACCATCGAACATAGCTATTCTACTTGTCACCGGAAGGAATAACGATCATAAAAAGAGTAGTAAATGCTTTGGCCCGGTAACATTTAATACGGAATATTTTATAGCATTAAGGATGATGGCCCGTTACAAGGAATTTGGCATTTATGTCTAACGTTACATCTTCATCAGTAGCCCTCATAATTGACATTGAAGAAGGACATGATCTTAGGACTTCCTTCCCTAGACATAGCTATAAATAGAGAGCTCAGTTATCATTGTAAAGGAGATGAATTTTCTGGCTAACTTACACTACATTCTACACAGCATTTTAATATAATTTTACTCTCTTGATTTTGATCTTGTCATTGTTGTGCCCGAAAACCTTGTTCTCGGACTCATTAGCTCTGCTATTTCGACCGGTTGGAACTTCTGATCTAGGCTTAGCTTGTGAGTTGTTATCTCCGGTGGTATACCTATTATATCAAGGTGGGACCAAGCTAAGCAATCTTCATTAGTTATAAGAAATTGGATAAATTTTGTCCTGAGCTCGGAGCTTATGCCCGAGCCCAGGTATACCTTTCGTTCTGGCAAGTCTTCTCGGAGTGAGATTTGCTCGAGTTCTTGAATTGTCGATCCGGTAGCATCGGGACAGATGAAAGATCTGGGGATTCCGTAATCGTCATCCTCGAGATATGCTTGTTTATCTACGTTTGTTGAGGATGATGTCTATGATTGCTATTTCATCTTGTTCTCGACCCTTTGTGAAGGAACTGCTGGTACTGGTGTTATTTCTTCCACTGCGAACATTTCTTTCGCAGCTGGTTGCTCCCCGTAAACCGTTATAATTCCATCGGGTGATGGGAATTTCAGTACTTGGTGCAGCATCGAAGGTACGACTCTCATGTCGTGGATCCATGGTCTCCCGAATAGAGCGTTGTACCTCATGTCTCCACCGATTATGCAAAACTTCGTTTCTTGAATGGTACCAGCAGTGTTTATCGGCAACGTTATTTCGCCCTTGGTTGTTTCACACGCCATGTTGAGCCCATTGAGTACTCAGATTGTATGGACAATTCGATCCGTCAGACCGAGTTGTTCTACGACCCATGACCGGATTATATTGGCCGAACTGCCTGGGTCGACCAATACGCGCTTCACTTTAATTCTGTGTATAAGCACAGATATCACTAGCGCGTCATTGTGAGGTTGCATAATCCCTTCCGCATCTTCCTCGCTAATCTCGAGTGCATTTTTCTCTGGTGATGGATATCTTGGTGCGTTTCAGCATCGGACCTTGAGGGGCATCTATTCCACCAATAATCATGTTAATCGTGTGCTGCGGCTCTTCTTGGTTTGCTTGTTTATTTCTGTTTCTGTAATGATTCATCGCTCGGTCGCTCAAAAATTCTCGAAGATGTCCGTTTTCGAGCAACCTTGCCACCTCCTCTCTTAATTGTTGGCAATCTTCTGTTCTGTGTCCGTGTGTACCGTGATATTTGTATATCAGATTAGAATCCCTTTGGGCCGGATCCGATTGTAACGGTCAAGGCCACTTAGTGTCCTTGATGTGACCGATAGCTGATACGAGAGTAGCCGCATCAATATTGAAATTGTATTCCGATAACCGTGGTGCTTCTTGGTGACCGGTGGTTCTCACGAAATTGCCTTTAATTATGGGCCCTCGGTTATTCTGACCTTGATCGTTTCTCCTTTCGTGTCTTGGGGAGTTTTGACTTGCTGTAGTGATTTTCCTATCCCCATGATATGGCCGATGCCGATCTCTATTCAGTCTCGGTTCACGATAAATCTCCCTTCGAACTCTATCATGAGTTCTGACGGGATAAATGGATCCCGAAGGGACTCCAAGCTGATCATCTTCGACTCTGATTTTCGATTGGTATCAGTTATGTATATCAGCCCATGTGACAGTAGGATATTCTATCAAGTTTTGCTTGAGTTGCTGTGAAGCCATTGAGCTTCGAGCGTTGAGCCCCTAGGTGAAGGCCTGAACAGCCCAATCGTCAGTGGCCGGTGGCAGGTCCATTCGCTCCATCTGAAAACGAGATACAAATTCTCTGAGCATCTCGTTATCTTTTTGTCTGACTTTGAATAGGTCCGACTTTCGCGTTTCTACTTTGATAGCGCCTGCATGTGCTTTTACAAAGGAATCTGCAAGCATAGCGAAAGAGTCAGTGGAATTAGGGGGTAAGTTATGATACC
>MCJB01000908.1:13910-24383 GCA_002018475.1 Nicotiana obtusifolia | reverse complement strand
ATATATATATATATATATATATATATATATATATTAATATTCTGCTAGATAGCCACCCATTTCTCTCTTTTTACAGCTTCGTGGACGGACGAAAGAAGAGAAATTACAAAACGGGGCAGTGAAGGCTCGCGAGGTAGACAGCAAGCAGCAAGCAAGAGCTTCTCAGCCCCTAATCTTTCTCTTTTTTAATAATATATTTTTTTATCATGTAAGTTTTAAAGCTGGCTGCTGTGCTATAGTATTACTAGTTGTAGGGCGCTAGCGCTTGACTTGAATTTTATATATAATTAATATATATTTTTATATATTTAGTTAGCAAATATAATTATTTCTAACCGAATAACTAAATGTATAACTTGTCCAATTTACTGAATAAAAACTGAAAAGAAACATTTTGTTAATACTATTAATCAGATAATTTCCTAGGGGATTTAGTCTTTCAGTTATTAAAGTTACATTATTTAAGTTAAAAATTATTTGTGACACGGCAGTGTTTGGCATAGTCAATTGGTCATGGTCATTGGATTAAACCAATTGTTCATATCGTTACTCTTTAAGCATCATAATGTAAACTTAGAAAATGTCAAAGCATGCGACATTTTTCATACAAAATTACAAATACTAGGTCCTCAAAACCTAGTCTATACTCCCAAGTCCTAGGTTATATGTTTATCTGTTAATTATGTGAAATAAATTACCTTGTTCTGAGTTTCTTTTTAATTCTTTTGCTTAAAGTAATATAACATAAATTCCTACGGTTTATCTTTAAAATCGGATAACAATTGAATTTATACGTGATTTTAAGCATATGTGATTTGGTTTGATACAAAAATGAGAAATCAAATTGAAATTAAAATTAATGATAAAAATGAATGCAAACCACACAAGTTGAGCAGTGTTAGCCTTGTATGTTGACCGCCCTCGGGCCGAGAAACGATGCAATGGAGGTTAGAAAAAGAATAATCAGACAGTAATTGCTAACGAGATCAGTCTATTGCTATCTTTCGTGATGAGATTCAAAGTGTCTTTACAAACAATTAGACCCCCCTTTATATAGGCACGGACGGATAGTGCACGCATAGGGTACGTTTTAGAATTGAATTAGAGCGCCTTTAAGTAATAACTTCAACTTAGTATTTGGGTAGTAGGAGATGATAGTTTGTGCCCGCTGAATAATATGAGCAACCCCTACCTCAAGGGAGTTACGAAGTATTACTTATGTTGCATGGGGTGATTCTTTTGACTAAGAAACTTAGACCCCCTTTCCTTATATGCTTATTGTCCGCATTTAGTCATTTGTACTCCTTGTGATTTTTTAAGACTAGTATCAATTCGCAATATAGTTAATTCTTATGTTATAATAGAGTTTTCAACTTCTACATCTTTCTTTGCTTATTTGATCACCTAGCTTAATTCTCTAATCCACATAGTTTAAACTTCACCCGAAAATCACAGTTTTGGACCTCGAAAAATGCCTGACACCTTCTCTTTGAGGTAATTTGAGCTCTTACCCGACCTTTGGTGGCGTTGACTAGCTAAAATAGAGTTATTTGCAAATAGGTGCCCTAATGTACCTTAAACCGTTAGGTGGAGACTCTTCTCTTTTAATACCCATTTTGTCACACCTCTTTCCGTACACTCCCCGAAGAGGGAAATGTATAAAAAAAGAATTTTTCCAATTAAAGTGACAATGGTCGAAATGGGATTATTTGATTAATTTCTGAGTCGCCACGTGGAAATTTTTAATTGGTGTTCCAAGTCACCGGTTTTATCCCAAATCGAGGAAAAAGTTTGACTTTCTTAATGAAGTCTGCGAACCAGAAATTTTAAGGAATTTTGTTAACCCGCGGGAAGGTGTTAGGCACCCTCGAGTTCCGTGGTTTTAGCACAGTCGCTTCATTGTCATAATCAGCTCATTACTTGATTTTTATACCTGTTATTAACCTATAGTGCTTTTTTGCCTCATTTTACTTTTTCGCTTTTAAAGTTTATCAAGAATATCAAGGCCAATCAAAATATGCCATAAATCACGTCACATAAATGCACCCGTAATTTGTGACACCTTTTAATTAAACATCGGGATTTTGGATTTGGGTCACATAAATGCGCACCCGAGTTTTAGGGAATTCAATTATTAAAATAACGCGCCTAAAGCAGCTACGTGTTTTTAACTTTCCGCGGGCCATGAATTTTGCTAAATAGCACACCTCGATCTTTCAAAATGTTCAATTAATGAGGGCCATGTATTTGTTGATTTTTGTTTTGCATGGCACGCCTCGAATTATTTAAAAAGGGTTCTACTATTTAAAATTGTTAAAATCGGGTCACCTAAAAGGCACCCCCGAAGTTCGTATTGTCACTATGTCACGGGAACCGTACCCACAGTGGCAACAATTAATTGTGTCTAAGATCTAATTGCTAAAGTTTGAAGAATCGAGACCTATTTACACTAATCTTGCATTTAACTAGTTAAGAGGGCCATTGTTGATCGTTGCTAGTTAATGGCTCACCTCTATTAAAGATAAACACTTTTGTTATTATGCATCAACAAGCAATGGGATCAATTAACTTCTAACGAGCAACAATTTAAATATGGTACTGCTTCAGCATGATCCATTTAACGGAATGCGCAATGATTGCAATTTACTATACCTACATTGATAGCACTATTTATATAACAACCCTTTTAAAACTAAATCACTTTACACAGTTCAGTTACACACGTGAGCTATTATATTTACAAAATTCAAACTGTAAATGAAGCATCATACAAACAGCGTTAGTTAAAAGAACAAATACTATTATTGTAACCATATTGCAACTCAATAGCCTTTAAAGATAATCATGTTCCATAATTTGCACTAAAAGTTTGCACAACTTCTGAAACTATGAATACATTTATCCATCAGATTTTACGCAAATAACACTAGTGTTCAATGTAACCAACTCAACAAACAGATTCATATATACAACAAATTTGTCATAGTGTCATAGGAAATGAACCAGTTTACATGATTATGAATACAGCCATTTGTTCCAACAAACTGGCTACAATCTGAATCTATTACTGGCAGCACTATTTTCGGAATGGTATTTGAAAATAATAGGTTGCTCACTTCTACATCCGTTAATAGCATCATTCCTATGCGAATTCAAACAAGGGAGGCAAGATTACAAACAATGTTCTTGACTTTTCTAAGATGTTCAAAAGAACAGCTATTGTTACTAATTTCCAGCGCCAATACAATCAGTGTATTATGGCAAACGAGTGACACGGGAATGAAACTTATATCTGTTAATTGACATTTCCAATCCAAAGCAAAAGACAACAGAGTTAAATGAACACCATGCTGCTTACCCCGCTATAGCAATTAAGTCAGATTTTCATAATCATTGGAAGGTGGTATGACTATTTCCAGAATCATGATTTTGATACCATTTCCAGTAGTATAAACGGGGAATCATGTATTGCATCACTAGTTAAAATGAACTTAACAAAACGTCAAAGCGCGCTGACCAATTACACACATGCCATAAGGACTGTATAAATATCAGCATTAGGATTCAAAAAGAAACAGTGGCCTTACAATGTCATACCAATCTTAGCATACCAAGAGAATGAATCAAAAACAGCTAATACACATTAGCAATAACAAACCATTAGCAACTAAGAACAGATTTTGAAACAGAATCTAGTCATCTTCAAATTCACCCAAGAAGATCAACAAACAAATAGACCAACAGAATAGAACAGCTGGACTCATTGAATGATACAAGAAGTGTCACCAATGGCGAACAAATAAACTAAGCAGAAACAATCCATTCATTCATATTCTTAACCGAGAGTACAAGACGGTTTCAGGACATACCTATACGAAATGAAAGCCTAGACTGTTTCCACTCAGCAACCGAGCTCAGCAACAGACAACACTTGACTATTCGAAATGAAAACTTGGATTGTTTTCACTCGCCAGTCGAGCTCAGCAGCAAACAACACTTGACTTCCCTCTCCTCGACTGCCTTCTCCTCTGTTTTTCCTTCAATATTTTCAGACTTAGAACTCTCTCTAAATGGCTTCCTCTCTCAGACCCTCTCTTTTGCTTCTTTTTTTTAAATTTTCCAGCCCTTTTTCTGTTGAACGACCCCCTTCTTTTATACCCCCAATCCCCAGAAGCAGACCTCAGCCCCCACCCCCTATGCATTTTTTTTAGATTTTTCTTTAGATTTTGATTCCTTTTCTGTTATCAGCACCTCACACGCCAAAACCCCCCACTCACTCTTCTTGCATGTGACCTCTAACAACCTTCAAAACAGAATTTGTTATTAACTTTTCCAAATTCCCCTTTACCCCCCAAAGTTTTTATTACTTAGTTCTATGACTTTTAATTTCTTCTGGGCCGAAATTAATCAGTCCAAACCTAACTGGGCTTCTTTTTTTTTTACCGCAAAACCAATTTTTATCCGTGAACCTCTTTAACTTATAGTCACTTGATGACTCGGCCTTTTTAGACTAATTTTTAGGACTAGCCTATCAAAAGCGAAAAATGGCTATCTGTGTAAAACCCTAGAACTCGAAGAAATGACAAAACTACATGAAAGAAGTAGAAGATGAACACCTAACAAGAAAGAAAAAAGAAATGAAAAAAGTTGAAAATACCTCAAATAACAATGCTCTACCATTCGGATTTTTTGAGCTAAAATTGATTTTAAACGTGTGTTGTGTTCTTGTTAAAAACACACGTCTAAAGTCGATTCTTACTCAAATCGGCTTCAAAATCATGTTCAATTTTAGACCCTTAAAGGTCTGACTTTTACCCTAATCAAAAGATTATTTTAGAAGTGTTTTTTGTTAAAGATGGGGTTGATTGAAGTGGGGAAGATGATGGTGGTGGTTTGGTCGAGCTTCGATGGGTGCAGTGGCCGGAGAAGGTGGTGGGTGTGAAGGATTGCATCTAGGGTTTTTCGGACATGGACACTGTGGGAAGGAATGAACTGAAGAAGAGAAAAGGGAGGGGGGTCTTGTTTGGAACAGATATATAGGTGAAGGATGGGGGGTTCTGGGCCGTTGGATTTCATCAGGATTAACGGTCCAGATTGAATGGAGGGGAAATGGGTATGGGCTGATTTGGTTATTGGGCTGATCCAGTTGATTCTAATCTTGGGCTGGTTTGATTTCCAGCCCAATCCAATCCCTCTTTTCTTTGCTTTCTTTTTCTTTCATAGTTCTTTTGGTTATTTTAAAACTCTCTTTTAATCAATTAAAAAGAAATCAAAAGTCCTAGTAATTGAAATCCTAATTTATCAAAAATGTAAAACTAAACTAGATTAACTATTTGTAGAATTAATCACAATGTTATATTCTAGGGATTAAATACTAAAACTAAAAGAGTGTAAAGATACACTATTTTTATGAATTTTCCAATTTTATACAATCAATAATTACTAACCTAAACCTAACAAAATGTAAGACAAATCCTAAATGCAATGCATAGTATTTTTTAGTATTTTCTGAATTAATTAGTTAGCAATTGAGTAATTAAACACCAAATAAAATCCTAAAATGACTAATAATTAATTAAAAATTAAATGATTTTTAATAAAGGTAATTCGGGTATGGTAAAAATCACGTGCTCACAGCTGCCCCTCTTTGCTCGAAAGCACGAAGAGTTTTCGGGCAAAGACAAATGAGAAATTTTGCGGGATTTTTGCCTATCCGAATTGAAAAGAGCTTGACTGAATCCTACTTAAAGGATTGCCTACATATCCTTGGCTATGAAGGAATCAGGTCAGTGTAGTTCTGGAATTTTGGTAACCGGAACTATAAGGAAGTTGTGATTGCGTTGCTGCTGCTGTTATTGTTTGCTGTGCTCCTTATTACACCAAAATAGAAAACAAGAAGCTAAACTAACTACATCTAGTAGCTATGAATTACAAGATTCCTATCTACAAACTTCTTGGAACTTGATCTTGAATCTTCTTGTGCATCTTGAACTGATGATTCGCAATCTTAACGCGAGCTTCTGCCATTCCTAACTTGACTTGAACCTGTTCTTTAGGCGGGCTCTTGCTGGTGAAACTTGAACTGTATTCCCTCGTTATCCAGGTGGGCGCCTGCTATAATGACAATAAAACAAACAACAAACTTTCTGCCCCAGTTTGGAACTTAGTCATATCTGCGGGGACTTAAAACTTACTGCCTAAAGACTTCTAAAACTTGTAGAGAACTAAGTCTCACTATTCATGAAGATTTGAGAAATTCAAAATTAAATCTCATTATCTAGGAGGGTCCTGAAACTAAATAAATCTCATTATCCAAGAGGGTCCTGAAAACTAAAACTAAAATTATATTCCCTCATTATCCAGGTGGGCGCCTGCTACTGAAACTAAAATTAAATCCCATTATCCAGGAGGGTCCTGCTACTGAAACTAAGATTAAATTCCCTCGTTATCCAGGTGGGTACCTGCTACTGAAACTAAAACTAAATTCCCTCATTATCCAGGTGGGTCCTGCTACTGAAACTAAAATTAAATTCCCTTGTTATCCAGGTGGGCGCATGTTACTGAAAATTAAAAATGTAGTCCCTCGTTATCCAGGTGGGCGCCTGCTACTGAAAAAAAAATGTAGTCCCTCATTATCCAGGTGGGCGCCTGCTACTGAAACTAAAATTAAATCCCATTATCCAGGAGGGTCCTGAAAACTAAATTGTATTCCCTCATTATCCAGGTGGGCGCCTGCTACTGAAACTAGAAATGTATTCCCTCATTATCCAGGTGGGCGCCTGCTACTGAAATTAAAAATGTAGTCCCTCATTATCCAGGTGGGCGCCTGCTACTGAAATTAAAAATTAAATTCCCTCATTATCCAGGTGGGTGTCTGCTACATAAATTAAAAACTAAATCCCATTGTCCAGGAGGGTCCTGAAAGTTTTAAAAAATTAAATCCCATTATCCAGGAGGGTCCTGAAACTAAACTAAAATCCCATTATGCAGGAGGGTCCTGAAAACCAAAAATGAATTTACCTGAGCCATGCTCTCTGTGTGGGGAATTCTTGAGTAGCAATTTTGCTTCCCGAACCCTGGCTTTTGTGGATTGATCACTGCTACGCCTTCTGTTTCAGACAAATAAAATCTTATTAGTTTGAAACACGGTGGTTAGTTTGTGGCATCATTGCTAGAGGTTTGCTTCTGTTAGGGAATGTATTCCAGTTTGGCTTGGCTGGGGATTCGAATGAGCACAGGGTTGTCTGACCTTTGATTGGGGTCGGCTTGCATTTCCTCTGACCAAAACGAATCTTTTACCCTCCTTTATCGCATTACGCTTTTAATCAGACCGTCCTTACGATCTTGTATTCTCCAAAACTTTCCAAAACTCGCCTCATCGCCTGACATTTGGGTTACTTCCCTTGCGTTATGCTCGGCCACGTTCCGCTTTATGCAATTTTAGAAGTTGGTAGTAAGCTTGAAATCCTTTCCCGCTTACTCAATATGGCTAACTCGTAGGAAACTTACAAAGACAGACTCAATAAACCAAATGTAATATTTTTTGTGATAAAAAGGAAACAAAGGAAAATTATGAACATGAACGAATATGTGGAGGAAATTTAGAAAGACTTATCTGAAAGAATTGGCCAGTTCCAGTGATCATGACATGCATTTCAGACCAACCAGCCTAGTCCGTCTGACCAATCGCATCCAATTCATAGCATAGATCCAACTTCCAAGACCAATCTTTCACTGATCCCGTTCTGTTTGCTGTTTATCTCTGAACTCACCATTGCCTTATGGTGCCCGTAAGGGTTTTCACCAATAAGACTCTCTTATTTTCAATTTTCTCTCATCTCACCATCGCCTTATGGTGCCCGTGAGGTTTTTCACCGATAAGACTCTCTCCTTTTAACTTTCTTTCATGCACCCCGAACAAAGTGTTGCCCCTGATATAAACCATATCTTCATTTTGCTTGACCCGGCATCCTCAAAGATTGATCGGAAGGTCTTTCTTTGGACCGTAATGTAGGCTTTTGGACAGTGTTAGAAAGAAAGGGGTGGCATGGAGGCTCAAAATAACTTGGATGTAACAGGGATGAAATTACAACTTTTGGAATCAAATCTTTTCGAATTCGAAACTGCTGCCCCAGTTTTCTTTTGGGCCTTGGAAAAATTTAATTTTTATTTTGGTGAGATCGAACCGTAAGGCTGCCTACGTATCCTTAAAAGGAATCAGGTCAAACATAGTTCAAACCAAGTTGTTTGTTCTAGTTCCATTTTCCTTTTATCCTTTTTTTTTTCTCCTCTTTTTCTCTTTTTTCTTTCTCTTTCTCTTTCTTTTCTCTTTCTTTTCTCTTTTCATTTTTTTCTTTTTCATTTTCTTTTTCTCTTTTTCATTTTCTTTTCTTTTTTTTTTCTTCATTTTCCTTATTTCTGTTATTGATTCCAAAAGAGGGATTCGAACGAAAAATAAGTAAGGCTCAAAAGGGTAACGAGTGATAAGAGTGTTTGGATAGCTGAACAAAATGCCTTCTTCATTTCAACTTTGAACATGCCAAGTACAATTGAAGACTCTTGTCACAATGAATAGTCCGTGCCAATTCGGGGCAAATTTGCCTTTGACTTCCATTTGGTGAGGGAGGATATGTTCCCATACCATTTGGCCTATTTCAACTTTCCGAGGGCGTACCTTTTGTTGTAGGCTGGATCAGTTGACAATTTATGGACTGCTAGATCCGTGCTCAAAACTGGTGTCTCGTCATATGACCAAGCGAAGACCTCTTGGTACTCAAACGATATTTTGATTATTTCCTCCTTCACTTGTGGCCCTAGATGCATACTTATCTTCGTTTCCTAACATCATCCTGGCCCCCTAAATTGATTACTTCAGCTTCACTCAAACTAGGTTTCGGTTTCCCTTCAAATTATTTTAGCCCTTTATTGATTTGCTGAAATGCTGCTTCTTCATCATATTCTATTTCCTCGTCATATTCTACTTCTTGTTGTTATTTCATAATTAAATTGGCTTTTAAGATTTGGCTGAAAATTCCTCGTGCATGTCATGTCACTGCAACCAGCACAAAAAAGAACTATACAAAAGAACAAAATGAATGGGAGATTGCATTTTATTAAAAATAAAGGATAGAAGAGTTTGAACATCACAACAAACAAAGCTTAAAGAAAGATCAGAATTACAACCCTGGAACAAGAAAGGAAATAAAGCAAACTACCAAGACTCCTTCCTGGTGGGGAGAGGACTAACTTCCCAATTGCTAATCTTCACTTTTGGGGCCGACAAACTGCACATCTGCTCTGGTAGAGCCTTCACCAGCCTTTACCATATTGATCTCTTTGACAAGATTTTGGACCCCCTTGGTCATCTCTGGACCCTTAACCATATTGTTTTCATTGGCCCGAATCACCATGACAGACTTACAAGACTTCCTGGGCTCTCCGTCTTTGCAAAATATTTCAATCATATGTGTCTCTTCATGGGCAGGCATAGGGTTCTGGTTGATGTTTGGCGTGTCGGGGCTTTGGACAACGATTTGATTTGTATCAATGAGCTCTTGAATTGCCTGTTTCAAATGCCAACACTTCTCTATGTCATGGCCTGGAGCGTCAGAGCAGTAGGCACATCTTAGAGAATAATCAAGGTTCTTTGGAGGAGGATTTGGCATTTTTGATTCAATTGGCCTCAAGACGTCCAATTGCCTTAACCTTTGGAATAGGCTAGCGTAGGATTCTCCAAGCGGGGTAAAAGATTGTTTCTGCTGTTACTTTTCTCTCCTATACCCAGGCCTTGGTCGGAAGTGTGGACCATCGGGGTTTTGGTAAGGTTGTGGGAATGAGTCAGCATTTTGTGGAGCTGGGTAGGTATTCTGTGGGACAGGGGCACGCCATTGTGGATAAGGAGGGGGTTGAGCATATGATTGGGCATGGTGAACGAAATATTGGGGTGGTTGGGATAAATCCTGGGGGTTTTACAGGGAAAAATAGTGTTGAGGTGTGTTATATGGAGTTTGGGTGTAAGTTTGAGATCGAGGGCGTGGATAGGTGTACTGGCGAGGTGGACCTCTCTGACCCTGCCATGACCCGGAGACAAACATGGAATCATCTTCCTTCTTCTTCCTTCCTAAAAAATTCCCTGTACCATTCTGGATTGCTTGAGTGGTTGCTTTTATAGCAGAATAATTCATAATCTTGCTGGATTTGAGCCCCTCTTCTACCATCTCTCCCATTTTTACTACATCATTGAAAGACTTACCAATGGCTGAGATCAAATGGCCATAGTAAGTGGGCTCCAAGGCTTGCAGAAAGTATTTGACCATCTCATCTTCTTCCATCAGAGGATTGACTCGGGCAGCTTGCTCCCTCCAACGGAAACAATATTCTCTGAAGCTTTCACCAGTTTTCTTTTCCACCTTGGTCAGAGATAGGCGGTCTGGAACAATGTCTATGTTGTACTGAAAGTGTCGGGCAAAAGCC